>PVKS010024686.1:0-30751 GCA_004027875.1 Aplodontia rufa | reverse complement strand
GGATTCCGTCCCTCCTGCCCTCGTGCAGTTCAGCGTCAACCTGCTGTGCTGTTTGGCCTGCTGGGTGAGGGCAGGACAGAGTGCTAGCATGGCCCCTTCACAAGGAGACTGGAGGCGCCACTTCACCGGGACTGGAAGGGTTGGGGCCACCCACACTTAAGGAGCCCTGGTCCCCTGGGCCTCCTTCCCTCCCAGGTCTCGCACCTTGCGTGTCCTGTTGGCGTGGAGGGGTGAAAGCAGCAGGAGGGCTGTTGAGGGCAGCCTGGCGCTCAGCGCACGTTGGTCGCAGGAAAACGGGATTGGTGGAGCCGCGGAAGTCGGAAGGCTGCATGTGTCAGCTCGTGGTAGGGACCAGTTCCCGCTCTGCCATCTGGGGCAGGGGGACGATTGTGAACTGGGTGTGCAGTAGAATGCCCGTTTGCCTTGGTTGTTCCACTGTCCCTGGAGAAAGCAGGTGACGCCGCCAGCCAGGGACTTGGCATCTAGGTTTAGTACTGAGTGCGTCTGTGTCCTGGCTTCCTTGTCCTGCAGTCTTGTCTTGCATTGAGCGTCTCCTCCCTGTCTGGGATGCAGGGCCTTCTGCATGGGGGAGGGACTCCTTGGCAGGCTCTTAGCCCTGGGGAAGACCTGCAGTTCTGGCAGCTTCTCCAAGCGGGTGGGGACTGACTCCATGGAATTCCTTTCAAGAAGCCGCTCCTTTCAGCAAGGACAAGGGGCAGCTTGTTTTGTCCTCGGCGCCCTGCGAGGGACCGCTACCTCTGAGAGATGCCCTTGGCGTCTGGGCAGTCTGCCATGGAGTAAAAGATTGCATCTGGGCTGCTGGCCGCTGCTGAAGCTGGTCACTCTGCAGGACAGGCCTGGTCTGGCGGGTCGCATGGGTGAGATCTGGCCCCATGTCGCTCTCAGGTTCCCAAGGCAGCATGTGGGCCAGGTGGAGGTGCAGGGTCCTCCTGGGGCAAGCAGCTCAATGGGGATGGCACCTCCACACCTGTGGAACATCCTAGGCGTCTCGGTGAACAGCAGTTCCATGAGAGATCACTTAGTTTTCCATCTGCTTTGTGCTTGGGAAATTCCAGTTGAGCCTGAGCATAATATAGATCTTATCTCAACAGAGACCGGAGACTAAAGTGTTTGGGATTACTTTAAAGGAAGTTGGACTTGGTCTTTATAAAGCCTCTGTGGAGCCCTGTGGTCATACGGAGAGACAGGTCCTTTCCAAGCAGGAGAGTGCCATCATTTCTGCAGAAGAGTGCATATCGCTGCTCCATGTGCCAACGTGCCCAGAGCCTGGCCTCATTTTCTGTGAATTACCTTCTCCCAGAGTTTCATGAAAGCACCTGCTAGGGTGGGTACACCCTGCTTCAATCCCAGACTGCCCGGAGCAGGTACTCACCTCCCCAGGCGTGTTTTAAAATGTAGGTAAGGTGGCATTGTAAGGACTAGGCTAGAGGCTGCTGGCAGATCATGCAGGACCATGCCCAGGACACGGATGCCCCATGACACTCTAGAACAAGTCTACTTTCTGCCCCATCAGAGTATGACCCCAAAGGAGAAGCAGGCGGGTTCCTGGGTGGTGTGGTTCAGCGTGCATGGAGAGATGGTTTGTTACAGGTTGCAGAGATAATGCAGTAAACCACACGATCGGAACCCTGTGGCTCAGTGTGGACCAGCAGTGTGTGGCACCTGAGCACTGGACTGTCAGACTGGGATGGGGATAAAAGCGTGGGTGTGCCTGTCAGAGGGAGGCCACCTCAGGAGGTGAGGTTCCCGTCTCCAATACTGAGTGGACGCACTGAGTGAGAGAAGCCAGTACAGTTGCGCATGCCACAGAACTCGGTTTCCTCAAGGACGAAGCACGCCACATGAATCTGGGCTGGTGGTCAGAGCAGGAGTACGTGGCAACTCGAGCACCTGGGTGCACAGGTGAGTGGCCTCCGAGCCCAGGGTGCGCACAGCTGCTCCAGAGGATTTTGTCTATGGGGTGCAGCAAGGAGTGGTGAATGAGGGGACCTTGCAATGCTGTGGCCTGGCACAATGAAGGGACACCCCTGAGGGAGAGGAGCGGTAGTGACAGGAGACTTGGAGGCAGGTGATAATGAGAGAAAATGCCTTTTCAAGCACTGAGCAGGAAGTCTCCAAGTACCCAGTGGCCCCTTTTTAGGAAGGAGGAACATCGCCCTGGAAGCGCACTTGGCTTTGCCGCTCCTCACCTAGGAGCTTCTGCCTGGCCTTCTAGAAGGGTTTTGGGAGGGTCTCAGGAACACGGGACACTGGGTGCTCACACTGACACGCGCAGGTGTGGTGCATGCTCAGAAGTCTGCAGTGTGTGTGTGTGTGTCTTGTAATTCTGATGCTCATTTTCACAATACAAAGCAGGATGATTGTGCAATGGAGTAGTGCTTATCTGAAGCTTTTGGTCTTTATTATTTTGTTTCCAGCAATTATAACTAAATATTGTATTTTAAGTCTCGTTCTTTTCCCCTTTTTGCCATATGTGAAATTGTCTGGAAGCATTGGAGACGGTGCCAGTCTAGTTAGAGGGTCTGTTTGAGTATTTGGGAAACGGAGTTGGACAAGGGATGAGGCAGCCTTACCGTCTTTTCCAGGATGGCTCCAGTGTGTGGGGAGGCATCGGGAAGTAGTGGAGAAGGCTTGGCATGGATTCTATAAGTGAAATTTACCTTTTTTTGAAACACTGAACGTCAGATTATGAAGGTGCTAATAAGTATCTGATTGTGTGTTAGTGTAGTCAGCTCTGTACTAAATGTCAAACGGTCACTTGAGAAATTTGCTTTACCAAAAATGAGTGAACACGTTAGGGTCCCTTGACAATGGAGTAGTACTCTGCCTGCTTGAGATTTCTCAGTGTTGCTGTTGAGTGACTTACCCTTGTCGGAGGCCAGCCCCTACCCATCTGTCGCCCTGTTCCTGGGCCTGCACTGGGTATGGCGCATACTCCGTCACCTGTGAGTACCCTAACTCCCAGCTGTCTGCCTCTGTGTGTAGGAGTGACCGAGCCCGCTGGATCACCGCCCTGGGACACAGCAGTGGGAAGCAGCCTCCTGACCGAACCTGTGAGTCCCTGAGAGCAGCTTGTTGGGACCCTGGAGGGCACTGCCCCCTGCTGGACACTGGGCTGTGGGGCCACGCCACCCAAAACTTGCTTTAGTTCCTTCCTCTGGGTTTCCTTCCCTGCCTTACTGCAGGCACAGTGATCCTGCTGGGAGCCAGGGGTCTGAGTTCAAGTGCAGGCCACTTACCTTTCCTGAGCCCTCAGTCATCTGCAAGCCAGGGACGCCATCACACACCACAGGGGTTATCGTGAGGAAGCGGGTAGGGTACCTGGGCCCTCAGTCATCTGCAAGCCAGGGATGCCATCACACACCACAGGGGTTGTCGTGAGGAAGGGGGTAAAGGATCGCAGTGCACGCCCTGCTTCAAGTACAGAACTCCTACATTTGAGCTATAGTGGAGGGGCAGTAGCTCCAAGTTTAAGTCTTCTCTGTACCAACAGTCAGTGTCCAAGCTGGAAGTTTTAACCTGAAGAAAATCACTCAGCCATTCCTCTGACCTTTTTATTAAGTGGTAAAGAAAATGCACTGTTTTTCTTCCAGAGAACCAGGGACTGCTCCGTAAGCATGTTGTCCTGTACTTGTTTTTAGCTCATAGCTAAAGAACTAGGGCTGCAAAACAGGTTAGCCAGGAGCCCTCAAAAACCATAGTTTTTGACAAAGTTAAAGGGATCGGCCTGAAGTCAGGCGTTGTATTTGCAAGTTGAGCACTGTCAGGCAGCACCGGTCCCCGAGGCCGTTTCATGTTAGGCCTCAGCATTTTGGGGAAACTCTGAAACATCTCGAATGCCTGTGGTTGGTGCTCCTGTTGTTCCTACACTGTGGCGCTTTCCTGCGCTGCTCCTGGTGGGATGGAGAAACATGCTGCATGAGCCAACTGGGAGCGGCAGTTCCTCATTAGTTGCATGGCTGTGCATGTCCCCTACTCTCTCGCCTTGGTCTCCCCAGGGCACAGGCTGCTCACTGCTTGCCTGTGACGTAATGACTCCTGATCCAGGGAGTTACTGAGGTTCTCATGCAGCACAGGCGGCTCTGGGGCCTGAGCTTCTAAAGTTCTAAAGCTCCCAGCCACACAGGAGAGTTCTAGAACAGCTTCCGCTCTTGCTGGAGGCCCGCCTCTTCCTGTTAAGGCAGCATGGGCTGCGCAGAGCTGGTGAAGGCACACATAGGCACCAGAAGCTCAGTGTGTCCTTTTGTCCCCAGTACTCACCCAGGTGGAGGTCATCAGGTCCTTCACGGCCAAGCAGCCAGATGAGCTGTCCCTGCAGGTGGCCGACGTGGTCCTCATCTACCAGCGCGTGGGCGACGGTGAGTGGGCATGTTCTCAGGTGCTCCTGGCCCCAGTTCCCAGGGAGTCTCATTTGTTCCACATCCCATGTGTGAATGTGAGAGCCCACGCATGCTGCCGCCTCAGCCCTAAGGCCCCTTCCTCCCTGTTCTTACTCCTCTCTCCCACGATTGCGTCTCCTAAATTGGAGGCTTCTCAGGGCCCTGAAGGTGACTTAGGTGTTGCAGAGACTGTGATGCCTGAAATGTCGCCCAGGCTGCCTCCACCTGTGCAGCTTCCTCGTGGCTTCTCTTGGTCCACCTGCCTCGCCTCGTCCACAGTGTGCCAGTCACCTACACATTTGCTTTTGAATCGGGACACAGACTCATGCTTAGTCCAGGGAATACTCAAAGGAAAGTGCGAGTGACCTAGTTCTTTCCAAAGGCTCCCCATGCTGTCCCTTCTCAAAGCAGCTCCTTCCCCAGCTCAGTGGCGTTCAGACTCTCAGCCTGCGTACCTCAGGCTTCTGCTTGTGCCCTGTCTCCCCTCTCCTCACGCCTTCGGCACTATGGCTCGGCTTCCAGAGTGCGCAGGACGCCGTTTGAACTTGGCCCCGTGCCCGGTGGCAGTAGCCGTCCTTGCTGGTGCAGGCTCTGTTCTTCCTTGCAGGCTGGAGCGAGGGAGAGCGACTTCGAGACGGAGAGCGCGGCTGGTTCCCTATGGAATGCGCCAGGCAGATAACATGCCCGACCACGATCGACAAGAACGTGGAGAGGATGGGCCGTCTGCTGGGCCTGGAGACCAACGTGTAGCCACTCTGATGGCCTCTGGTTACTGCGAGGTTTGCACGGCAGGATGGTGGGCTGCCTGGTTCTACTGTAGATTTTATCACAGCCTGTTCAACCGAAGGAATGAAAACACTTGCCTGTTAGCCTTCCAGATTGTTCTTCCCCGAGAACAGCTACCTGGAGCAGTGAGTTCAGGAAGCTCCGCTTTACCTGACTGTCCCTGGCAGAGCTCCGAGGACACTGAGCAGGCCACTTTGGGATTGGTGGTCTCAGCCCCTTCAGCTCCACTGCATTCTGGCATAGAGAAGTGTATGTGAGAAGCTGGATCCTGGCGTTCTGTCCTAAGAATGTTGCCACAACCTCTCGAACATCTTCACTTTGTTCCCAGGATCAGTAAAGCTGTCTTGAAGGAAGGCCTAGTTTTGTGCATTATCCTTGCCCCTAGTTTTTCACCTGATTCTAATGCTGTGCTAATTTCAGTACTTTCAGAAGGCAAGTGGTTTTCTCCAAAAGCTCTTCACCCCAAAAAGGGAACTTGATACTTGCAGTTTTGCTGCCATTTTGCTCACTTAGAAAGAAGTCCTGTGGGAGGTCCTTTGCCTTCCTTCTAATTTATCTCGACCAATACAGGAACCTAGGTAAGTGCAATTGACTAGACCTACGTTATTTGAAGTAACAGTATTTAGATGGTTCACATATGTAAGAAACTGTGAACACAGGACAGGGATCCTACTTTTTTTGTTGTTGTTGCCAAAAGAGCTGATAAACTGACCTGAGGCTGCTAGCCTTCAGAGATGCCTGCCTTTTGACTCTTGCTGCTTGTTTCCCAGTAGGAAGTTGGCTGGAACTTGCTTGAGCAGTCTCCAGGAAGGGAAATTAAGTCCTGGAAGCACTGAAGTCAGCAGGACACCTACTCGAATGGCTCTGACCTTTGCACCAGTGGCCTTGCTTGGTGGGTTTGCAGTCCTGCCAACTGTGAGTTTCTGCAAACTTTATCTCTTCACTAGTGCAAGGAGACAAGTCATTTCAGTAGGGTTTAGTAAAGAGGTAGTGAGGGTTTGAAAGAGTGGGAGAAATGATTTTTACTGGCAGCTACTTTCCCTTTCTGTTCCATTTTCTGCAACAAAGGGATAAAATCTGGCAAAGCACACTTGTCTGCTGACCAGTCACCCAAACTAAGGCCCCTGAGAGTGAGCGGCTCACACACCCTCCCCCCGCCAGGCAGCAAGCCATGACAGACACCCTTGAGGCGCTGCCTCTTGCCTGTGCATATGTCCTGGTGCAAAAGACAGTCCAGTCGTGAGTTTCCTGAAGTCTGAGCAAGTAGGCAAAAATACAGCAGGAGCACGCTCAGGCTCAACGAGCAGGAAGCCCGGCTCCTCTTTCATGACGCCAGGGACTTTTCTTTCAGAGAGGCGGATGGATTGGACTTACGGGGATTATTTTGAGTTTTTGCTAATACTGAATTGAAGTGAAAAATTAATTTATAAGTGGAAACAGTTTTGGAAATGTGCATTTTATAAATCAAAGCAGATTAGTGCTTTGTTAAGGGCAACTGTACTGTGGATATCTGACACATTTGTAAGATTTCTTTCAACCGTGAATTGTTGTTAACATGACACTTTTTTTCCAGACCTAGTTGTTTGACTACCTTCTCTGAATTGTACAGTGACTATCCATGGAAAACAAAAATGTCACTTTTGTTCCAGTAAGTTGAGACTGCTTGTTCACTTTGAACAGAATTTGTGAATTTATAAAGATTTTGGATACACTTGTCCTTTTGTGTGGCTGTAATTTAATTTAGTTCTGGTGCTAAGCTTATTGTTTTCTGGATTTGTGGCCAAATCAGATCTGTACTCAACAAGTACTGGTTGCTAACATTGCAGGGGCACATCCTGGCATTCGCTGCTCCAGAGGACTGGAGCATTTTCTGGGTTGTGCAGCACGGTTTCTTCTCACATTTGACAAAACTGCAGAAGTGAACAGCACATTTCATAGTACGCAGCTCCTGCCTCTGCAGCACATCTTGTTTTGGCCAACCAGCATCTGAACCTTTGTTTTGCCATCTTCTTGGTGAAGGCAAATGGAATCCTTTCTTAGTGTTCTGTTTGCCTCATAATGAATTAGCACAAGCGCACTTACTTAGAACCTCATTTAGTGCCTCGTAGTCCTGTGGTCAGAAGTCCAGGACGGCACAGCCTCTGGGTTCCTGGGGTCTCCCAAGGCAGAAACTGAAGTGCAGGCAGGCTACTTTCTCATCTGACGCCTGTTGTTGCAGAATCCCTTCCCTGCCAGCAAGCAGCTTCAAGAGGCCACTCCTGAGCCTTGCCGTGTGGCTCCTCCCCATCTCCAAGGCGAGATTAATTCTTGACTTGGAATCTTGCTGATCCCCTTTCTATGCTCTCAAAGGGACAAGACTCTGCTTTTAAACAGCTCACATAATTAGGTTAGGCTTGTGGGATAACTTCCTCAATGATTAACTTGATTAACTGATTTGGGATTAATTAGATCTGTGAAATTCCTTGGCCATGCACCATAAAATAATCTAGGCTGTAACCCCAGGAGCATGGAGGTGAGCAGCCCATCTTAGAATTCTGCCTATGACAGCCTCCATCAAACCTTAACCTTCTAGGTCCATTGCGATCCAGCATTCCTTGCAGCTAGGCTACAGCAAACACCGGTCAGGTAAAGCTGTTAGTATGTACATATCAAAGGCATTTTTGCTGGCTTTCCACTCAAGCTATTGATGAAGGAAGGAGATGGGAAGGCTATCCCTGAAAGTGAAGAAGGGAGGAGGAGGTGGGAAGTATTACCCCTGGAAGTGATAAAGGGAGGAGGAAGTGGGAAGCACCATACTTGAAAGGAACAGGTGCAGCACCCTTTCTCCACCCCTTGTCCATACTCCAAGCTGCACTTCTTTTGGGCTTTGGGAAGCTGCAGAGGCACAGCTACTTGGTAGACTTGCAGTGACCAATGCACAGCTGTTTAGTGTCTGCTGTAATTGTGCTTCTGTGGAATGAGTCCCTACAGGGCCAACCTGAAGGACCTAAAATTTGCTCTCTACAATACTAGCATCATCTCAAGTCTCAGGTACTTCTGAAATCAAATTATCAGAAGTTCATAGCATTGTGACAAGAAAAACCCAGGGACTTTATCAGATACAGGCCCTAACACAGTCCAAGTTCTGTGTGTACAGCCGCACGTGAAAATACAACACAGACTAGCAACTGAAAAGTAACATCAACAAAGACACCTAGAGTTTACGGAGCTGGATTCAATACCAGATTACAGTTAAGAGACTTGGAAACTGCAAGAGAAGCTGGAAGGAAATACCCAGAAGGAGCTGTGGAGGAGAGAGCCAATGGAAAGAGCAAGGGTTTAAGTGAGGTCCTGAGCAGCAGGGAGAGGAGAGCCTTGGTAAGGAGCTGAGCCTGTGTTACAAATGACCAGGCACGGGATGCAGGCTGTCCCCAGGAAGGGAAAGTGGCCTGGGGACAATTCCTGCAGAAGCTGATGAGTGAAGGTCAACTGCACTGCTAGGCCTAGGGAAATGAACCCTTCAGTCCTAGAGGGAGTTGGTGGAGCATCCACAGCAGGTGGCTCTAACATTAGACGTGGAGATCTCTAAGATCACCTAAGAGCTGTGTATTGGGGACTGGAGCAGTGGCTCAGGGGTTGGAGCACTTGCTTGGCATGCGCAAGGACTTGGGTTCAAACACATATACAATTAGGTGTCAAAGAAATAGAGGGCAGATGAAAAACTTCACTCTTGCCCTCTCAAAGAAGAAAAAGTTTTTGTCTCATCTAAAGAAGATGTAATAATTCTAAACATATTCTTCCAAAAATGTGGTCTCTAAATTCAGGAAGCAAAAGCTGGCAGAAATACAGTAAATCCAAAACGACAGCATGGAATACTTCACGTTACTCCACAGTTGATAGGAAAGTAAAGAAGAATCAGAAAACGTGTGAAGAGCTTCACAGTAGTTGAACACACCAGGTGTGTACAGGGCACTGTGACATTTTCAGCATGCCTCCTCCAGCACATAAGGCGAGTTTCAACAGTGACTGACATCGTACAGAGTGAGCTCTTCAACTGCGATATGGTCATGTTAGAATCAGCCACTAAACAAATTAAGGCCATAATCCCTAAAAAGTGACACAGGAGAAAACCTGTGACCTTTGGTTTTGACTACGTACATATAATACCAAAAGCATAATCCAAGAAAATGCTGACAAACTGAACTTCATTAGCCTTCAAAGCTTCAGTTCTGTAAAAGATGCTGTTCATAGAATGAAAAGACAAGCCACAAAGGGAGGAAATCTTTGTAAAACATGAAATTGCTAAAGGGTTTCCATCCAAAACAAAAGAACTCTTAAAACTCGTCAGAAATCAAGTAGATTTCAATCACGAGGAAATAACTATCATCAGATACACAGATCCCAAATGTGCACATGAAAATGTAACGTCAGGGAACTGCAAACTAAAACAATGAGACCTTTAGACATGCAAAGAGAGCCGATACCTTCATCTCCTCCTCTTCCCTTCTCCCTCTACCGGGGACAGAACCAGAGCCTGCTGAAGCTTTCTTTACCACAGCTACGCTACCCCACCAGCCCTTGTCTCAGTTGTCTACACTGGCCTCAAACTTGCCATCCTCCTGTCTCAGCCTCCTGAGCAGCTGGGATTACGTGGGTGTGCCACTTTGCCTGGATATTGGGATATGAAGTAACAGGAACTCTTCTTGCTGGTAGGAATGCAAAAGCCACTTGGGAAGACAGTTTAACAGTTTCTTACATAATTAAACACTCCTAACAATGTGATCCAACAATCACACATTGGTATTTATCCAAATGCGTTGAAAACATGCTCACAAACAGCACATGAGTGTTTATGGCAGCTTCATTCACAATGCCAAAACTTGAAAGCACCCACGACATTCTGTAATGAACAAATAAGCTGCACCTCCATACAGTATTAACGAGCAGTGAAAGGAACTGCCCTAAAAAGACAAGGAACCTTACACAAAGATCACTCACTAAGTGAGAGAAAGCAATCAAAAAGACCACACACTGATTCCACATACAGGACACTCTGGAAATGGCAAATTAGGCAGTGCTGCGGGTGGTTTAGGAGAAGGGAAGGGAGAACAGGAGGAACACAGAAGATTTTTAGGGCAGGGGAAGTAATCAGTGTGCTACAGCTATGATGGACACATGCCAGTATACATTTTTCAAAACATACAGCGGAGAGTGAACTCTAAACTATGGACTTTAAAGTATCAGTATCGGCTCATCAATCACAGGCAGTGTAGAATGTAAGATGCTAACAACAGGGAAAATGGGGGTGAAGCCCGATATAGGAACTAGGTATTTTCTGCTCAATTTTTCTATAAATCTAAAATTACTGCAATAAAAGTATTACTTAAAATTGTTGAAGGTCTTTTTCAAACAAAAGATTTGGAACATCAGGAGTAAAGAACAGAATGGATGGACATTTGAGTAAATACGAGACTAGATGGCGCAAGGTGAAATTATGTCATCTTAACACGGTATAAATGTAAAGGAAACTTTTAAAACTAATGGTGGTAAGGTTCTCGTCTCACTTTCAATAGCAAATGTTGATACCAGTAGGCTAAAACTTACATATGTGTACTGTAATCCATATAGCAACAGAAAAACAGACACAAGAAATGAGGAAAAATAGAATAGTAATGAGCTTTCAGGTGTAAACCAAAGGAAGATGAGAAGAGGGAAACAGGAATAAAGACAAAGGAGCAAACAAAATGAAATAAAATGAACCCAAAACTTGTCTAAATATTCTGGCAGATATTGACTGAGATTTTGAAAATGATCTAACCATATGCGACGTGAAACCATTTAAATACAATTACATAGGCAAATTTAAAAGTAAATGAATGGAAAAATATATCCAGCAAACACCAATTTAAAAGAAAAAAAAATTTTTTTTTTTTTTAAGAGAGAGGGACAGTGAAACAGAGAAACAATTTTTATTTAGTTTTTCATGTGGCCTTTGTTGCTCCGAGACTTCGCTTGTGTACATGGTGCTGGGATTCGAACTCCTGCACTTACGCATGCCAGGCAAGCGCCATAACTGCTGAGCCACCGCTCCAGCCCCTGGAGTGGTTTTACTATTAGCAGATGGACTTCAACTATCAGGGACAGAGGGACACTACTGAACAATAAAGGGTCAATATGCCAAGAAGACATAACAATCTTAAATGTGAATGGACCTAATAAGATATTCAAACTACATTAAGAAAAGCTAACAGAACTAAAAAGAAAAATAATACACATACAGAACACCCAGGAATGGGATCTAACAGCTATAGTACAGTCCACTCAACGGATTACTCACTCTGTGCATCTAGCTAGGGAACATTCCTCAAGATAGGTCACAAAACAATGAAAGGAACTGAAGTCACATATAGAATGTTCTTTGACCACAATGTGACCAACCTAAAAGCTAATAACAAAAACAAAAGGAAATAGCCAAACATGGAGATCAAAGAAAGCAATATCGTAAAGAGAGAAATGAAAAACCTACATTGAATAACATGAAATACAACGTCAGAACATGTAGGGTGCAGCAAGAGCAGTGCTTAAGGGTATTTGTAACACAACGTGCAAATAAGAAACTAAACTCCACATCAAGAAATGGGAAATAAATGACCAAATAAACCTGTGGAGTTTAAGGGCCAAAGTACAGAAATCAATGAAATTGAGGACAGAAAACCAGAGAAAATAAAATGAAATTGATGGTTCTTTGAAAACTGATTTTGACTGGCACACCTTCCAGCAAGACTGACAGAAAAGACAAGATTAGTTACTAATGTCAAGAATTAAAAAGGGTACACTTACAGCCCCACAAACATTGAAGGGACAAAAAAGGAATACTACAATTTTAACACACAAATTCAACAAACTAAACGAGCCCAATTCACTGAAAACCACAAACCATTCATTGAGAGTCATTTAGCTACTAAATAAATTTGCAAATTTAAATTTTCCTGAAAAGAAATCTCCAGGTTCAAATGGTTTTGTTGAATTCTACTAAACATTTAATGAATTAGAAAATACAAGAAAAAGGAAAACCTTTCTAATTCATTTGTGCCCTAAGAGAAAAACTTTCGACTGGCATCCCTCATGAAACAGAGGCAAAAATCTTCAGCAAATTTCACCAAATCACAGTAACATTTGTAAAGAATCACACACCGCAACCCATGGGGTCTACTCTGGGAATGCAGGGCTCAAAACAAAATCCAAAATACAATCAGGGGAGATCCACCATTGTGTCAGGCTAGAGAAAAAAATCAAACGGTTACAAATGAACTGATGAAAAGGTGCTAGAAAAGTCAGAATGCATGGAAACTCAGCAAGGCAAGGCTAAAAGTCCTCTTTGATGTTTAAGTCATGCTATTTTTAATTTGGTCATGAAGAACACAGATGTGTCAAAAGAGGACATTTTATTTGGGTTGAACTTATATAAAATTTAAAAGCAAACACCCAAGTTGGCGTTTACTTGTATTCAGTCCAGATACCAAAAAAACTTTAGTAGGTCTGTTCCATCTCTGCCTTAAAAATCAAAGGAAAAATCTAGCTTCCAAAGTCTGCAACTACCCATACTTAACAAGAGAAATTGCTGTTAAAAAAAAATGGGTAAATGGAAACTGGAAAAGAACAAGCACTGAAATAATGAAAAGAAATGCATAGCTATTCCTTGAGTAACACGGGTGAGGAGCCAAACCCAGTCACAAATCCGACTCCTCCGAAACTTACTTCCAGCCTGCAGGCTGGAAGCCTCACCAATGACGTGAGCGTTAAATCAACATTTGTTTGTTACACTCATCATATATGGTACAACATGGAACTACAACATCAGTCTACTGAAGAGACACTGCTCACCTGCAACCTCAGGTTGATAGGAGCTCACCACGGTGGCAGGAGGCATCTACGCAACTGTTGCTGTCTTCCAGTGCAGTGTGCCCACAGAGAGGGGCAGGTTCTTTACATTCCCCTCCGCTGACAGACATCGACTTTATTCAGTTTTCTCATTGTGTACGTGGTGCTGGGGTTTGAATCGCGTCCTTGCACATGCCAGGCAGGTGCTGCAACTGCCGAGCCACTGCTCCAGCCCTGGTGTTTATTTTTCATAGTGTCGACATGTTTTGCGCATTAATGACATACCTCTTTCCAATGTGTAGGCTACATGATTCACCTGCAACTTTTTCAAAGTATCACAAATTTTCCCCTATATTATACACACAAGGGGATCCGTGAAGTTCTTTACAACCATGCTGTTTAAGGGTCAACAAGAGCCAGACTGCCTAGAAAGAAAAAAAAAATCATCTTTATTAAAGCAAAATGAGTTATTCCTACCCAAGCTATCTTCATGTGAAGGTAACATATCTACTCTGCAAGGACTCAGAAATGTACCACTTAACTTCACCTTGAGCAAACTTACTTGAAAATTCATACCAGACATTAAAGAGCAAGAAAAACAGTAGTCATGACTTAGATTTCCTGGCTCAGCAGGACAGGAGCACTCCCCCAGCTAGGGTGGACTAGCCCTAAGGCCCTTCCACAGATGCCTCCTTTCTCCACACCAGCAGTTTCTTCTCAGCCACCCGCTTTCCCAGGACCCTTCATCTCAGTGAATATGCAACATCATGCTATCATGACTAAGAAAACTGGTGCTATGTTCTTTATTTAGCTCTCTGCAATGTAGTAACCAACTGGACATTTTCGATGTCTAGGAATACAAATAAATTACTGTATATCTAAAATTAATAAACTCCCCTCCCCCAGTCAGATATACTGCTCAAGCCCCAACCATTTAACATGAAGTAGAAAATGAAAACGCACAGAAGGGTCTAGGACAATCAAAACAAACAAGCACGTTAAAAGATGTCCATCATTAATCATAAAAATGAAACAGGACTATACCTCTAGCAAAGGTTTATAGTAAACAGCCAAAATCCAACTAAAAATCCCAAGTACTGGAAAGGAAGTCAAACACCTGTGCTCCTACACACTGCTGGGGGTGCAAGAAGGGTTCAGCAACTTCAGAAAGCCTGGCTGTTTCTTATAAACTCACCATGACACTGCAATCTTAATTCTAGGTATTAAACACACAAAGACTTATACACACATTCATAATAGCAGAAACAATGAAATGTCCGCCAAATATAAGTGAATAAACGCATGATGATATGATACAATACTAAATAAAAAAGAAATATATGCAATAAGTATGAGTTTCCTTAGAAGCTTTGTAGTATCAGAGAAAGAAACCGGACACAGAGGACTACACATGATTCCATTTATTGGAAATTCTAGAAAAGGAAAAGCTAATAACAAAATGCACATGAATGGTTACCAAGGAGTAGAAGTGGAGGAAGGGCAACTGCCTGCAGAGAATGAGGTTAGTATTTAGGTGACAGGAATATTCAATATCAAGATTGTGGCAGTGTTGACTATGTAACTTTAGAGAGGTAACAAAAATTCACTGAATTATACACTTAAATTGGTTAATTTCATTATGTATAAAACAATACCTTAAGTTTTAAAAAAGTATGGAAGTTTATCAAAACAACAGTAACATGATTTACTTTATACGTGGAATTTCCAAAGTTTCTTTAATGAGGATGTATGTTTTAAAATTAGAACAAAAATGCCATTTAAAAATTAGCATTATCACAAATACATGATTATACAACATGATTGCAATTGTTTAAAAATAAATACAAACTCAGAGATAAGACTGGAAGGAAATTTACCACTGTTTATGTACTCTGGATGAGGGGGCTACTAAAATCCCTTCTAAAGTAGGTGTGGACTTTATCTTAAAACTGAAGTAAAAATAGAGAATAACTTGTAATTAACTGATGCCAACTCATTCAAAGCTTTTGCCGTAATTCATGAGTCAGTGGGCATCACGAGCTCTCTTTGTATCATTTTAAACATCATCCAGTGGTTTCTTTCATGGTTTCTCCAGAAATTGCTGTATCACTATTATTTTTTCAAGTTATTCTCTATATTGCTCAGAATGGTAAGACAAATAGATTTCTTCTTATCGTCTTTATTCTTTAAAATCTCCAACAGAACAGGTTTCAGACACAGAGTTTATTTTCCATTGAGCAATGCCCTACACTGTAAAGGAAGAAAGAATGAATATATGTAACACCTTCAATTAAGACTCTCACCTCCATCAGTAGTAGAAACGACATAAACTGGAGGTGACAGCAACTGCTTTAATTTTATCTGTTAAGTAATTCTTCAGGAACAGTTCTGCCATTCATATGGAGATTCAATACCAGTTTGCAAAGATGGAACAAACTAATTTTCTTTTTTTTAAACAGAAGCTTTAAATCCTTTATTCCAAGACCATTTTGGTCAACTAACAATTTAAACTGGATAATAAAAGCCAAAGGAAAAAAAAGCACAAACAATAAACACTCTTCTAGAGCAAAAAGGACCTGACAGTCACCTTGACTTTAAGGGAAAACTAATACACTACAACGTTGTGACATGACTCAGTCCAAAAACTCCCCCTGGGAGACCAGCCAAGAGAATGGATTGAGAATTCACAGCACATTCAAACCCTTGGTAGAAAACGATGGGTGACACATGTTCCCAGGAGCAGTACCTGAACCAGTGCCAGTAATAGCATGGGAGCATTATCAATACTCGTCTTTATAGGAGACTTTCATTCCTTTGGTTTCCTTGCATTTATTGGAAGGCACAACAAAATTTGCATTCTTTAGGGCACAGCAGGATGCTTTTTCTGTCTTTTTTATCTTCAGACAGAAGGGTCAAAACTGCCAGAACACATAATAAATGGAAGAAGGAAACCTCATTGCAATGACAGCATGTTTCAGTTAGTACGCGTTCTGCCAAGTTAAAAATGCCCTACTAAAAGGGGCTTAAAAATGGAAGGATTTATTATATTATGATAAATCCACGTATAGGCAACTTTAGTGTTGGTTAATTCCAGAGATCACTCAGCATTATCAAGGATTTGGTAATAAGTCTCTTCTTTCCACTCTGAGCCAACCTCAGCATATGGCTGTGTCCCCTTCTGACCCTAAATTGGCTGTAGCAGTTCCAAGCATCAGATTCAGACAAGACAACATCCAAAGAAATAAGAGCAGTTTCCTCTTTTAAAGTCTACTAGCAAGAAAAATTTTTCCTACACATCCTCCTGCATCTCACTTCTCCGCTGCTACTGCCAAGGCAGATTCATGTACACAGGTCTCACTGATGACTTATAAGGGGGCAGGATCACACGTGATTGGCTCAGACCTCATTCACCCTTGGGGAAGAGTTCAACAGCATAGGATCCAGGGGTCCACAGGGATCAGGACACTAAGACAGCAAAGGACAAACAAAATGGCTGCTGGAAAGCAACCCACAGCTGTCACAATGATACAGCTTAGCGCACAGTCCCTGTGGCCATAGTCGCTTCCACTGGCTAAGAAGGTAACAAAGTGTCGAAAAAAATGTAATAGATGACTATACATTTAAAATATATCTCAGGGGTACGTAATGCTTAAGACTCAGTAATGCTTAAGACTCACTGAGCACGGGGTGTGCACCAGGCACTAGCCTATGTGCTTTACCTGTATTAACATATTTAATCCTCACAATTTTCACTTGTATTTAAGGAAACAGAAAAGTCAAGTAACTTGACCCAGACATCTAGTTAAGTGACAAGAGCTGAGGTTGAAATGTGGGTAATAAAGTTCCAGACCCAAGCTCTCCAGTGCTGCTACATTATGCTGCACCGGGCCTCACAAAAGGGCTATCCACAGTAGAAAGCAAGCATCAGATAACCGTGTGGGGGTGGAGATGCAGAAACCAAGCCAAGAAGGGAGGTCAGAGTTTACACATTGTACATTTTTATTCAATACCGGACTTTATTACAACACATTTACTTCTGATAAGTCTCATTTAAAAAAAGTTCTTACCTGACCCTGCTTTCTGGCTAGCCATTCATTTTTACTGGTTCTGCACTTAGTCATTATGAGCAGAAAATTAATTTTATATAACAGAACAAAGGAAGTTCTTATGGTACAAGACAATATGTTTAAGATGAATACCACCAAGGAATGGACATGGCCACAGCAGTGTAGCAGAGAACTACTGCTTTTATGGTGTATTGATAATAGCTACAGACAGCATCATCAAGTCATGCACATTAATCCTCACTACCTACGAACAGCTTCTGCCTTACAAATGAAAACTGGTCATGTCCCCGCATCTGGCATTTAGCCAGAAGTTAAACCATGAGGACACTGGCTCTCAAACTGGATTTTCAGACCGCCACACAAAAGCTGTCAGCTATAATATCCATCCTGGAATCGCGGTGGTAAGTTCCTGGACGTTGCCTTTTCCTGCGTTTTGATCAAGTCTGTAATTGCCGACAAGACGGCACAGTCTCTGGATTTTGTGTCCTTCCAGTCTACAGGATGAGGACTCTCGATCTTCTCTTGCAGAAGGATGTCTAATTCCTTTCTTAATTCCTAAGGTTGAAAAAATTAACACATTTAACAAAGGCCAAGTGTATTTATAGCCAGCGATGTAGTAAATAAAAGTGACACTAGCTGAAACAGATTCACAACTGTTATACAAAAAACAAATGTTCAGTAAGGAATCAAAGAGTAGCTAAAAATCTCAAACTTTCATCAGAATAAGCCATTTTGTTTTTGCTTTTAAAGAAAGCGTGGACAGTGTGAGACAGAGAAAGAAATGGCCCCCAGAATAAGCCATTTTGAATAGCTGGTCAGTTACCAACTCAAAAAAAAACTTGGAAAAACTGAATCAATTTTCCCAACACTACGTTCTATGTTGGAATCGAGCAAAATCTTTACTGTATAACATTTGGGAAAAAACCATAAGACATATGCTGACTTGCATGGACATCTAAAGATAATCATGTAGATGTCAGTCACCTTAACGAGATGGGCAATTCTTGCTGGAGACTGAAACACGATCCATTCATCTACAGCAATGGTTTCCTGGTCATTATCCTTCTGGATGGAAATATCACCTCCAAAGAACAAGAGACAGTATGGGGAAACTTCTGTGCAGTCATACAGGTATATCTGTAATGAGAATTAAAGTCAACTACTGTATTCAGGAGTCTGAGAGGATCATCACTAGGCTAATGCACTAATATCCCCAGTACTGATGTTTTAGTGGCTTTCTTCTAAAGTAGGCATTTATTTGCAGTGCTGGGGTTCACACCCAGGGCATCCACCTCCACATATGCAGGCAAATGCTATCCCACTGAGCCACATCCCTACCTTCAAGAAATGTAATTTAGACAAAACATTCTTCATCAATCCAGAGAACAGAGAATTTATATTTTTATATTTTTGTTTTCATTTAAAATACAACACTATTCTTTGAACAATGTTTTATGACTATCAAAACCAAAACTCTGTTCATCTATAAATCCAGTATTTCAAAAATTATCTCATAAACAATCAGAATTCCATTTAATATTCTGACTAGTACTTATGCGTATACTGCGTGCCAACAAAATTGTTTACATAGTGTAAACTCCTGTACACTATAAAAATCCAAGGACCTTTTGAATGCAGACTCTGGAAGAAAATCATGCAAACCAAATAACTATCGTATTTCATGAACACACCAACCATAGGTTAACTGTTTAAAGACTAAAGTCCCAATTTATGTCAGAGGAGGAAAAGTATTATTTTGAAAACTAAACAATTATAAAAAGATAACACTGACAATTCAGATTCAAAATTATTTTAAATGTTCACTTACACTACTTGTTCTCATCTTCAGGTGATAGATAAGCCAGTTGTAGTGAAAGTCTGTTTGCTCCACGTTAACAGATTTAGGATGAAGAGCAACGAGGCCATCCGTTTTGGTGTAAACTTTCACCCTTTAAAAAAGTGAAAATACGGTTTTTTTACAAGTGTAAATAACTGATCAATTTAAAAATTTCACAGGGTATATACCTAGAAGAATATGAACTAAAAACAGAATTTCGTTGAAAAGAGACTTTTATTAAAACTGATTTAAAAGAATATAATTTAAAATATACTTTAAATGTATATTTTACATTCAATTCAAATCCCTCAATTTCAAAACAGGAGTATCTGGAACAAATATGTTTTGACAGTTTAGTTCAATATTTCAAATTTTACAGGGCCCTTTCTTTGACAGTCTCATAAATTTTAGCTCAATTCAGAAGAATCTATTATTCAATAGGGAGATATTTGATAGTTTATTTTTAAATAGCAATGGTAATTTCTTATATTCCATAAGAGTATAAAAGCTACAATCCATAAATGCTTCCCACTTATGAGAGTATTTTTGAAGTTCTAGGAATACATACACTGATACCAAATCATGAATCATAATTCTGATTCGTTATTCAGAACAGAATCAGAAATCACTTCTTCTGACCCAACAGTCAATTTAAACCAGTCATTTTGCAACCCTGCTGGCAAATTTCCATACAGCATCAGATTGTATCTATTCCAGACTTTGGGGCCCAATAACCACCATCACAACTACCCAACTCTGCTAGGTCAGCAGAGAGCGGACAAACACGTGAATAAATGGGCATTGTGTTCCAATAAAAATTTACTAAGAAAAGCTTTTCAAACCAAAATTTACTGATGCCTCCACAAAGCACAAATCCCAACAGAACTGTTTTTTCATAAATTTCTCACAGAATGACAGGGGAAATGATAAGCTCTCCTCCAGTTGAAAACCACTGCCTCAGAACAATATTTGCACATTGGTCTGTCTTTGCAGTTTGTATTTTTCATGGTAATAATCAGAGGGTATCCAACTTGTATGTGTGTGTGAGAGAGAGAGAGAGAGAGAGAGATAGATTAGGGGTTGAATCCAGAACTATGCTTGTGCTAAAAATAAACACCTCACCTGAGCCACATCCCCAGCCCCACCTTTTTTTTTTCCTTTTTTTAATTTTACTTTGAGACGTAGATTCACTAAGTTGCCAGGCTGGCAACTTGCGATTCTCCTGCCTCAGCCTCCCAAGTAGCTGGGATTGCCCAGCCTTAGCTGAGTAATATTTTCATTTAACATCAGTTTATTATCTTACAAGTTACCTACCACACAAATGTTTTATATGTCCACCTATAGAAATATATGATCATAAAACTGTTAATTTCCCCAATACTGCTGTTAAAATGTACATGTATCAACGCACTGCACCAGTAACTATTTTAATGACTCAATATATAATTCAAATATAGATTGCTTTCCAAAAGTGTGGCAACAATTCACATATCTCTAGTTATTGGTGACTTTGTTTCTCCATACACTTATTAGAATGAATTTCTTGACTGGGCAGAAATATGCCTCAGTTGTCCCCAATTACTACTGAGACTGTTTTTACGTGTGTATGTATACACCTGTTATACTTTATTTCCCAAGATAGTGAAATTACCACAAATTTATTCAAAAAGTTGTCACCCATTTTGTAAAAAGACAGGAAAACAGACTGCTAAAACAAATGCTACTCTAACAAAATTCCATCCAGGCACTGGTTTCCAAGAGATGACTTGCTTTCTAAATATTTATACTGGCATCATGTTCTACTATCATTCTTTGTGATTAATGAGTGATCACACAGATGCCTCTTAGAATGTGTTATGAGTCTGCCTTCTAAATGTTCAAAAATGAAGATGAATATGGCCCAAATATGAGTAAGAACAACTTTACAATTAAAAGCCCTATTAAGCTGGAGGACTTCAGAAGGTTAAGAGAGAGAACTGCAAGAAATTCTTAATAATCTTCAATGCTTACATTTTTCTTTTTTTACCCAAATTTAGTCGGATTTTAGCAACTTTGGGATATAAACCAGCACAGATGACAGCTTTAATTATCTTCTCATTATCTACAGGGAGCAGAAAAGTAGAGGAAAAAAAAAAACAGTAAAATACTGAGACAATGGACAATAATAGCAAGTTATTTACATTTTGTTTTCTGCTTTACCTGAATTTATGTTAGACTCTGGGTCCTTAGGGTTTCTGCTGCTTACAAACCCAGCTCCAAGAAGATGCTCAGCAAACTGTCCTTTCATGTTATGCAGCATCTAGGGAGCAATGGCAATTAACCAACACTAGTCACACATATATAAAGTATATAAAAGTATATAAAGCATATACTCATAAGTGAATTTAATTATAAGTTTTTCTTGCTTTATGAAAAGACTTTTAAAAATGTAGTATTTTAAAGAAGGTGTTGACAAACTATGAAAATTTGTTTTTGTCAACAGAATATTACTGAAACACAGCCACACTATATCATCTACATACTGTCTAAGGCTGCTTTTGTAATAATTACAAGAAGAGTTTTAACACAGACTACATGGACTGAAAGCCTACAGTACAATTTGGCCTTTTACAGAAAAAGTTTGCAAGTTCTAAAGAATAAAATCACTGATCGTTAAGGATTACTTCATTATGCAAAAACAAAAAACAAAAAAAAATTTAAAAATAACTCTTCACCTTATATTTTGAAAAAAACAAAATAACCAATCATCGTATTTCTATTACCAAGTATTAACTAAGGTTAATGCCTGGGCACATAAACTTTAAGAAAAATATGATTTGAGTACAAATGATACAGGGCTCAGCAAAAGCATGCAAGAAATAAATTATCAATAATGAAAAGACTTCCCTTATCTCAACTGACTTCAGAAATAATCATTAGTATACAAGACTGCAGACATTCATTACGCAAATATATTAAAAATACACTTGTGTCCTAATAATGAGATCAATTTTAAAAACTACAATAGTTATTTTTAAAAACAGTTTAACTTTAGTTCAGTCTGAGGAAGTTATGTAGACATGAAAGAGAATGGTCAGATGAAACTACATTTTTGTAATCACAAGAATGATTTTGTACAGAATTCCTTTAAGCTTAGGTTACAAAACAGAGTTGGGTCACCTTTATGAAAGATGTGACTTTCATTATCCCCATCTCGTGCTTCCTATAACTGACTTTATCAGCCACCTCCTGATCATTTACAGTGTTTATGGTCTTTGTCAGCCACCTCCTGATCATTTACAGTGTTTATGGTAACAATCTTTACATTCTATTCTGTATGTGTACCTGCTATCACTCTTTTGTGTAAGTCCTCTAAATAATACCAAAGTGCACCATGGCTGACACAGCATGCATTTTCTTCCTCAACTTCATTCCGATGCAACCATCTATAAGCAGCATTTCACTATCAGCAAGTTTTTCAAAAGCTCGCAAGCTCAGAATCTATTGAATGCTTGTCATTTGTCTTTGTAGTCTAATTAATGTCTTCACTGGACCTAATATTCTCAAGTAACACTTGAATTAAACCATCTTTCCAAACTTCTGGTTCATTTCTCTTCCCATTTCAGGAAAATGATATCTTATATGTCTCTGAATAAATATTCGGTTACATATGATTTCGACGTAGCAATACTTACTGTCTCCATGATGTACAAGCCCTCTCTAGAACCCTTTCATTACTTAACTGCTTTGTGTCTTTTTCAGCTGCATCCATAAGCTGTGATTACCTTAAACCTTTCTTCCATGTCAATAATTTGCTTTGTCCCTCTTGTCTATGATTTTCTTTTGTTCTTCACTTTGGGTTCTTAGCTCAGTGGTCTTTTTGTTCACACTATTGGATATTTTCTTATCTTTGTTTTACTGAATGAATATGCATATTAATGTATTTCATATTATGGAACAGTTGTTAAGGTTTCTTCTGTTGAAAGATGCTAGGTCCCATTCATTTTTTCTTTAGTTGTAATCTTTTTCAGAGTTGTCATGTCATTTTTCATTTTGCTAAGGACTGAGCAATTTTTATAAACTAAACTGAACTCTTAATTCATATGTAATACAAATACATGCACTTTGTATATATACCATGTCTTACTACAGATATAGTTATATGAATAACGGATACATACACAATTCTCCAACCTATCATGTGTGGTAACTACTGCAAAAAATTCATCACTACCTGCAATGTGTTTGAGGACAGAAAATATTCCCAGCAGTATTCTTTCTCATATCTGAAACCACGCCGCCTCGCTTCTTCCCAGCCCTGTGGGACAAAAAAAGAAAAAGGAAATCTATTTAATTGTTCCCTGGTGCAAAGATTACTTACTAGTTTTCCATTTTTATTTAATAACAGATTAATCTACTGATATTTCATTTTCTCTGCAAAAAAAAATTTAAGGAATTTTGAAATTTACAAACTAGGAAAAAAAAATCATGATCCTGGGGGTCCCTAAGAAAACTGCCATCAAACTTTCAGATTTTTACACAAATAAGTACAAATTAAACAGTAATATATTGTGTATTTTATACAAAATGGCATCACACTATACATAATGACACTTATTATATACATGGTTATGCTATTCCAGTACAATGTTAAATCTGAATACAATGGTAATTGATCTGAGTAGAGAGACTAGCATGAAGGTCAGTAAGAAGATGATACAAAAGAATAATAACAAATAAAAAACTAAATTACTCATTTGTTTTAGTCTTACCAAAAAAACTATTAAGTTTTTCCAAAAGAATAAATGAAACAAGCTATTAAGGAACTGATAATGAATCACATTTTTTTTTCAAATGCTCACCTAATTTTAAACATTCTCAGCATCCCCCCCGCTGAAATTTATAATATAAATTTTTAAAAGCTAAATATGCTACTATTCTATTATCAACTTGAATAATCTAGCAAAACTCAAAACAAGATTTTTGGTTTTCGTTTTGTTTCATTTTGTTTTTTAACCTCAAATGCATTCACAACTGTCAGGTGATCACTTCTTGTTTCCTTTGCCAATTCCTTTCTTCTCGCATCTGCAATCTTTTCTTTACCCTAAAAAAAAATAAGAAATCCATTTAAATTGTTCTGATACTATAATAAATAATATTCTAATAAAATTGAAAAATGCTATGTAATCAACCCAACTTTTAATATGTAAAAATACCCAGCCTTTATGCCCATCTTTCTTACCAGTGGAATGACAAAGGGGTCTTTGAAGCTGAGACTAGCAGCGATAGTGAGCACTGGGTCTAAGCAGCAGAACAGAGCTCCAAACAGAATCATCTTCCCAATATGTGGTTCAACTGGTAACCGGGCTAAGTGGACGCCAAGAGGTGTCAATTCCTCTAGCTTGTCCAGAGCATTCTGTAAAGAGTTTATTTTAAAAACAGACATGGTGAAACATTACATTTAAAGTTATTTTAGTTTGTTTTTAAAAAGATAATTTATTCAATGCCCTAATACTGTTCTGCTTAGGTTTTCTTCATCAAAACATACATTCTGAGGTCAGTAAAAATTAGAAATTTTAACAAAAGTAATCCATAACTTGCCTTTACTGGAAACGGTAAGAAACATAACTAGCAAACTTTCAATCAATAAAGCACGAGAATGGTGGGAAAAAAATCAAAACATGATTATATATTGAGATGAAAGGTATCCAAATACATAAATACATCCAAACCTACTAGTTTTGGTGCTATGAAATAGGAAGGCAGAAGATAAAGGACATATATCTAGAACTCTGGAGAAAGGGAATGACTTCTGGTCTGATCCAACCATACCTAAGGACAGCTAGAAAAGTGGCTCGATGAAGCCAAGAAGTTAAGAACTACAAGAATCATACGTCTGGGATATGGATTCTGGGAGATTAGCCCAGCTCAGTCCTCTTCTGCCAAAAACAATGGAAGTGTTCTATGGGAAAGGTATCGTTTGGGCTTCAAATTTTTATCTACAATAATTTTGTAAGCAAAATTTTCAACATACAAACAATTAAAATAGCTAGGTATATGATACAAGCAAGAACTTTAAAAAAAAAAACCCATAAACATCTCATAAAAACTTTTACAGAGAATAAAATCATAATATCCCAAACTCTGAACAGGTAGTAATCTTAATAACTAACTTTGACAGAGACATCTGAGGAAAGGAAAACTACTAAATAGTTTTACATATGAAAAACAAAACAACTACTAGAATGGTAAATGAATCCTAGCAACTGATTTCAGAAATGAAAACTGGTTTAACATTTGAAACATCAATGCAATTCAACACATTAACATCAATAACAAAAACTCACAAGAAAAACTTTAGTTCAGAAAAACTCTATAGTTTAATTAGTATAAATGGACATTAACAAAAACAAGATAGATCAATATTCAAAAATGAATTTCATTTCTATCAGATTTACGAGAAAATAATAAACCTAAAAGTTAGTGTTGAATCCAAACATACCACTAACCTAGAAATAAGTCTTTAAAAAGATACATAAAAATCCTAAAACGGAAACTCTAAATCTAAATAGAAGGTGACAGATCATGTTCTTATCTGTAACACGTTGTAAGTATGTCGATTCTCTCCAAATTGCTAAGGCAGTGTAACCCCCAAGTGAGGACGGAAATACAAGCTGATAGATTGAACAAAGTCTAGAAACAGATAAACAGCCACAAACACTTCATCTATGACAAAAGCTACAGAATAAAGATGAATAAATATTTCCAAAGGGCGTTCAATTCTATTTACAAATGTAAAATCTTAAGACTCCTACGTCACCACACATACAACAACAAATTCAGAGAGATTATGTATCTAAATCTGAAAGACAAAACAAATTAGAAAAACCAAATCTTCATGATCTCAGAATAGGTAGACTATGGGGCAAAAAGCAGTAACCCTTAAGACCGATATTTGACTAGATTAATTAGGCCTTGGTTTATCAAGACCCTATTTAAGAATAAAGAAGAAAAAAAAAAACAATACATGTCATATACATGACAAAGGGCACCCAAGAAGTTTATGAGGATCTCTAACCTAGCAGAATATCAGGTATCAGCAATTTGTAAAAAGGACTTTCCAAGTGGATGATAAATATGAAAAACTGCTCACAAACTCATTGACAGTCAAGAAAATGAAAATTAAAACCACAAATTAAAACATTCACATACCTACCAGCATGGTTCGAGTAAGAACTGGTAATACCAAGTGTCAGTGAAGCTACAGAACAATGAGATCTCTCCACTGGCAAGAGTGCAGGTACTCTGACAGCTTTGGAAAACTGCAGGTGATTATCTACCAAATTTTATCATATGTGATGCCTTATGATCCAGTGGATTCACAACGAAGTATATACCCGTGGAATGTACTTGAACATGTGTACCAGAAACAATGAATATTGAATATTCATACCAGTGCTATATATAATAGCCCAAAATAGGAAATACAATAAAATGTGCCAAAGAAATGAAAAGTTGCAGCCAAAAGCAACAACACACGTGAATCTCCTAATGTTAAATTAAAGAAAACATAATACTATTTCTCTCATCAAAAAGAAAACAAAAACCCTATATCTCTGTATGAATTCATATAAAGTTCAAAAAACTGCCCAAATCAAACTGGCCTCTTTATAGGTTTGTATATTTTTATAAAACCATGAAGAAGAAAAAAAACAAACAAGAGATTACTATTAGATGAAAGGTTTTATCTTTCTTTTTTTAGAAAGAGTGTGTACAAGGTGATTTTACTTTTTCATCTGTTTTTTGATTTTCCTCTACTTAAGTTGTGTATGTGGTGCTGTGATCGAACCCAGGTCTTCATGCATGCCAGGCAAGCACTCCACCCGAGCCACCTCTCCAGCCTGAGAGAAGTTTCTTCAGGATTAAGGGCCATGAGCACCTTAGAGGGCATAGGAAGGGAGCTTTATCATACTGCTCATCTTCTTTCTTCTTCATGTAAGTAAATATTACCCAGTGCTGACTTTATGATAAATCCTTGACCTGCACGTTCTAACTATTCACTTTTCCTAGATATGCCATGCTGTATTTCACAAAAAAAATTTTTTTTTAAATGTCGGCCACAGTCCTTCCAACTAACAGCTACAAATGGCTCTTTTATTCAATCAGGAAAGAATTCATCTCATTCAAGATTCAGAGCCCAGTTGAGTCCTCTGCTTGTCTTTCTTCCTACTATACATAAGTTGGTTCTCTGATTATCACCTAGCTCTCCTCAACCTGCTTCCTCAATTCTAGCTAACTGCACAAAATTTAATCCAAATCCCAAGAGACAATTCATTTACAATGCTTTTTCATTAAACAGCTTTTTATTTTAAACACTATCATAATGTTCCAAACACTACCATAATGCTCCAATATATTCAAATCATTAAATGCATCTTCATGAATGGACCCCCACAAACCTGTGAAATATGTTAAAATAAGTCTTTGCCATCCTCTAACCCAGCACTAACCATCAGAACTGGTAACAAGGACAGAAATGTCCTATTTCTGTTCTGTATGTGCTACTAAGCATTTGAAATGTGAGAGCAGAACTGAGAAAACAACTTTCTAATTTGATGCATAATTTGAATTCGTACATCTGGCAGGGGACAGTGGCGCATGCCTGTAATCCCAAAAGCTTGGGAGACTGAGGCAGGAGGATTTGGAGTTCAAAATCTCAGGAACTTTGTGAGGCCATAAGCAACTTAGTGTGACCCTGTCTCAAAATAAAAAATAAAAAGGTCTAGGGATATGGCTCAGTGGTTCAGAGGCCCTGGGTTCAATCCCTGGTATGTGCGTACCTAAATACATAAACTGGCACATCTGGCCTCAGGTCTACTGGACAGCTCAGCTCTAGCCGTGTGTGCTTTCTCCCCACCACTAACCTGCAGCTGCTCCTGAGCCTCCTGTGCGGTGCCCGTGGTCCTTCGCAGGAGGGACTGCCCACTCAGTGGCCAATAACTGAAGCTAGTTTCTCAAAACACTAATCTCATAAAAAGGTACTAATGAAACCAGAAAGAGGCAATGATAAAATGACAGGCTGAGGATTACATCATTTTAGAGAAAGGCTACTTGTTAGTATTCCTTCAAGAAACATGAACTGCCTTTATAAAATGGCCAGGCTATCATTAAATTACATGGATGTGTTAAAAAAATTAATCACAAAGAGTAGAATAAACTAAATAAGTTTATTTCAAGAATAAACAGAAAGACCAGTACGTGAAAAAATCCAAAATGTCCAAGCAATTTTAAATTAGGGCTGAAATGGAAAAAAATAAAAGCGCAGAAAGGAGCCAGTAATATAAGAACATGCCAGAAAGTATAATTTTATAACTTTCTAATGCATATCTTGTCTACTAGACTGAAAGCTAAATGAGTCAAATTTGACACTGCATATACATTAGACTACTTCGCAGTTTTAAGAATCAATTCTATAAGTAGTTGGCTTACATACTCTAATTCTCTAAATTAAAGTGAGATGGAAGAAAAAAGAAAACAAACAAAAAACCAGCTCACCAGTTCCATCAGGTGTTTTATGGACAGCAACACTGCCTCATTTGATGGTGGATCCATTAACCTACTCAGAAAATAAGCAATTCCACCTAGTCTTAAAATCTGCGGAGAGACAAATGTAATTAAACATATATCATACATCAATATAACAGTTTATGTATCAAACACAAAACATCAAATATTTTCACTTATTTTACCAAATGAAGTTATTATTTGTGATTCTATTAAAACGTGTTTAAAAGCCTGTATGTATGCTGCTTTCTACCAGCTTTGTCAGTGAGAACAGTTGCTTGTTAAAATCTCAGCACATTACGGATTATCTTCAAAATGAAGCTAATTATATCAAAATATGTAAGATGCTAATAAAGTACCTTATAACAAGGAAAAAACATAGTAACAGTAGCTAACATTTAATTTTACATAAAGATAAATAAACTGCCCAGTAACAAACAGAACAAGTTTGGTTTTCAGAGAGGAAATAGTATACAGACAGAGGCAACCAGACTCCAGAGCAGTACATGGTTAAAAACTGGTTCACATTTGAAGGAAGTTTAATCAAACATGAAAAACAAATGCATGGTAATAATTCTTTCCTACAGATTTAATAGAGGACCTTATTCTATACAACACGTTGAAAATTAGAACACTACCCTCTCCACTTTATTTCTTAATTCTCCCACCTAATTTACCTTTATCTGTAAGCAGAGTTCTTCCAAAGGTGTTCTCAAAATCTCTGGTAGTTGATAGTCATCCAAAAGACTTGCTCTAAGGCCATTATACAGATGATAGCAATGCCCAGGCTGAACTCTTTTAAAAAAAAGAAAAAAAGTTATCAATTACCTTTAAAACTCCAGAGAAGAGTAGGAAGGGAAAGCAGCCAGCAACTACTTCTCATAACTCACATAAGTATTTTACATAGTTACCATTTCAATATGAATCCTATTTCCTTTTTCCCTTCTGTTCAGAAAAAAATCCCAAATCCTCTATCTCAATGTCCTGGAGTTTTTGGGCCTTGTCTTTCACTTTTAAACTTTATTCTATCTTTTGAATTAATATCCAGTAACTGTAGGTAATTATTGGGATACAGTGTGACATTTAAATACACGTTTGAAATGTGTACTGACCAAATCAGATAACTGGCACTTCCACCTTGTTATGCTTACTGCATGTGTGAGAGCTTCTCCTCCAGCCGAACCAGTCACCCTACTGTGCTGCTGAACACTAGAATTTATTCCTCCTGATTGTACTTTAGTTCCCGCCATCTCCCAGGTTAATAAATTAAGGCTCCCCTCTCCCTTCCTAATATTTGGTTCCTTATTTCTGGCACATTACAGATTAGTGTGCTCAGTAACAGCAGTCTAACTTAGGTGAAGGTCAAGAGTTTTAACCTCAAATATGCCTAAAAGGAACACTTTTTAAAACACTGAAATATGCTGACCTGTCTGTATTACTTAAAAACATTTTAAGTACATTTTATGTAGTAACCTCTCCAAGGGGCATTGGAAATTTTTGTTTTATGTTTCTAAGCAATGCCATCATTTACACCATTTTGGGGGTGGATAATAATAAGGACAGATGTAAAGAGGTGACAGTAATTCATGTATTTGCAAGCAGAATAAATATTTCTATATGCTCTTGCTGTAACAGGAATAAATTATATAACACGTCTGAACAAGACTCTAGTAGAAATCAAGAACATATCCACTGAGGACCACATAGTATAGTTTCTGGCCCCCCAAATAACTATCATTCTAAAATGGGCATTGCTAAAGGAATACCTTTGATTCAACAGCATCAACTGCCTAAACTTTTAACTGTCTGGAAATCAAACTATACTTGGAAAACCAATAAAGATTACAGCAAGTGAGTCAAAACTTTACAGATATAGTACAAAATTAAAAGGGATGACAAAATGGTCAATAAAGTTTTCTTTCAACTCTCTTTTCCTTAAATTAGGTCCATATCTGAATATCAATGGACATCTTTTCTTCCTGTAAGAAGCAAAAGAAAAACTCTCTTCTGAAACTCCAGAAATGATTGTGACTTATGAATGAATAAAAAAATTCTGTGGATTAAGATATCACCTTACACCAGTCAGAATGGCAAAGATGAAGAAAATAAACAACAATAGATGCTGGAGGGGATGTGGAGAAATAGGCACACTAACACACTGTTGGTGGAGCTGCAAACTGGTACAGCCCCTCTGGAAAGCAGTATGGAGAATCCTTAAAAAATTAGGGATGACTCCACCATACGACCCTGCTATTCCA
>PVKS010024685.1:0-30766 GCA_004027875.1 Aplodontia rufa | reverse complement strand
TTTTTTCCCAAAATCTACAGACCTGTGAACACAGAAGGAAGGGTTAAATCCTTCCATTCATAGCCACAATTATGTGTAATAAATCATACCAAAACTAGTTTTAGAGTGGACCACATCTGTTATCGGAACTTTCTTTAGCATCATGTAACTTTCTGCATGGGTTTATGATCAGTATTTAATTTGGCAGTAGAGGGTGGCAGATGAGGGATGAAACAATAGTATAGTCCAAACTTGTGAAATATTAAAGCCGCAGACTTATAAGTGTTTTCCACTTAGCATAATGGAAAAGGATTAAAGGGGTTTTATTATGATAATTTGTTACTCTCAAATGCAGAGCCAATAATGATTTGATCAAGCCAGGATGGGCATTATAACTTACAATGCTATAACTTTAAACTTCATGTATGTGCCTTTTTCACTGAATTTACTGTGTATTTTATCAAGCCTTTTTTTCCTTAAATTATATTTAGTTTATAAAAAAACCTTTGCTTGTCATTCATGCTGACCTTGACATGTCCCAAGACTGATACAACAGTATCACCCTGCAGAGTTCTGGTGTATAAGAATTAAAAGAACATTGAAAACCCTCAGTACCATTCAAACAAAATAGGCATTGATCTTACAGCTCATTGCACTAATTCGGTCCTTGTTTCCTTTCATCCTCTCTCCCCAAGTGATCCTGTCCACCCAATGACTTCAAATCCCACCTACAGAATGATGATGTCCCAATTTACTGGTTTGTTTCAAAATCCCTTTCAGCTTTTAAGTTTATATATCCATTTGCCTGCCTGACTTTTGCATTTGGATTTTTTTAAAAACATCTGAAATTTAATATGTGCAAACAGAAGACTTTTCACTCTAATTATATTCCATCATTCATCTCTTATCTTTTACTTCTTTGCAAATGGTACTTTCAACCACCGTTTACCCCAATGTCAAAAGCTTAGGAGTCATCTTCAAAACATTTCCTCACCCCCTTCACTAACTCTTATCAATTCAGCAGCCCATTGACTTTCCAAATAAGTGCATATTCTCAGTTTGTTTTGCTCCCACCTCATTTCAAGTTGGCATTCCTTTCTATCCAAATTATAACAAAAGCATTTCAGTTGCTTCCTCAGTTCTACTCTTGTCCTGCTTTTCTTTTCTCAGCCATTACAAAACAAATTTTGAGAGCGACAGTGAGAGAGAGAGAGATAATCAATTTTTTCATTTAGTTTTCCATGTGGCTTTCATAGCTCTGTCACTTCATTGTGTCCGTGGTTCTGTGGTTCGAAACTGCATCCTTCCACGTGCCAGGCAAGCACTGTAAATGCTGAGCTACTGCTCCAATACGTAATTTTTTAAAATATAAATTTATGAAGTCATTGTAGTATTTTAAATCATTTTAAGTGTTTCATGTTATTAGTTTATATTAAGTTTTACAATGCACCCAGTTATAATACAAATTCTCAAACTAGACTTACAAAGCCCTGACTGAGCTGACTCTTGTCTGTCTCCAGGATAATTTTAGGCCACGGTCTCTACCATTCAAGGCTTTAAGTATGTTGATTTTCTTCTATAGTCTTAAGTCAAATTCTTTTAAAACTAACAGTCATCAGGCTGGTACCCTGGTGCATGCCTGTAATTCTAGCAATTCAGGAGACTGAGAAAGGAGGACAAGTTCAGGGCTATAGTGAGCCACTAACAAGACTGTCTCACAATCAAAAATAAGGGCTTGGGAAGTGGCTCAGTGGTAAAGTTCCCCTGAATTCAATTCAATCCTCAGTACAAAAAACAAACAAATAGTCATCCAACAGGCTGCTCCATCTTCTTACAAGGCTCCTTTTCCTTTATGAGGCTTATTCCTGATTGCTTTGATATCTGGATGATAGAAATAAAGACACCATAGACCCCAGAACCTCTGCTTTCAATGAGCACTAATCTCTTTGTGATGATGGTATCACTCTTGCTCATTCCTCTATGATTTTTAGGACAGTGCTGCTATAACTCCAGACCTTGATCCCTGCTGTGGTGAAAGGAAATCCGCTGCCTGATGCATAATCATTGTCTAATAAACTTCTTTGGACTGACCAACAAAATTTAAGAACATGTGTTTTTGTTTTTTTCCCTTGAAGTGCAGGGGGTTGACTCTAGTGTCTTTTACCTGTTAGGCATGTGCTGTACCATTGAGCTACATTTCCAGCCCTTCCCCCCCACACCCGTTCCTTTTGAGGCAGCTCATTGCAAATTTGTCCTCCTCCCTCAGCTTCTCAAGTTACTGGCATTACAGCTATATACCTTGGTTTAGAAACATATTTTGAAGTTAGAGTAGGAGGTTGGGGATGTAGTTAAGTGATAGAGTTCTTGCCTGGCATGCAGGAGTCCCTGGGTTTGATCCCAAGCACTGCAAAAGAAATAAATTAGAGAATAGAATAGAATCTGAGTAAGAAAACACTCTCTTTTTAGGATATAATCCACCAGTGATTACTAAGTACTAAGGGAATGATATTTTTAGTGAAGTTGTCTAAAATAACATTTTATTTTTTATTTGTATGTTATATTTGCATGTTATAACTTTCTAGAAGAAAAGCAATACTTCTTTTATTTAAAAAGGTTATATGAAGTCACTGTGATATGAAAGAAATTTCTGCTTGTAAACAAATAGATTATATAAGAAATTTATAATTCTTTAGAAACAGAAGTCTCAAACTACTTAGAGTTTTCAACTTTCAACGTTTTGCTGTTGAAATTCATTGATTTTTTTTTTTCTTTTCATCTCTTCAACCCAGCAGTTCTATGTTAGACACTTTTATCACTGCGATGGAAGGTCTGGTTTTCATTTATGAAGATCACCTCACTTTTACAAGGAAATATTTCATTTTTACAATGGAAACATCATGGGCTAAGTACCTTGTTGATCTAATACCAGCTCTACCTTATTGCCCTGACTCAGGATTACAGAAATCTAGATTTCTCATCAAGTTATACGTTCCATAACTTCAGTTCCTTTCCATTCAGGAAAGGAATGCTGCCTGCCTATCTTGCTTATCTTTTTTTGTGTATGAGAAGCACCGGTGACTTTGATGGTCACACTCACAACATGCTGATGACAGCTGCTCCTGGGGAGTGCACACTGACTGTACTGGGCACATTTTTCCACACTCAGCATCTTGGGCTGCACGTACCCTTCTCCTCAACTGTGGAGAACATAGTGGTAACATATTAGTATGACACAGAGAACATACCAGCCTCTGGGAATCTGCGTCTTGTTTTACTTCTTATTCTATTTCCCTCTTTGACACTGAACAGTTGACTTAATTCTCCATGTTACTCTCTCAACTACAAAATATGGTGTTGATCTGATTGGACTCTAACATCTCCTTCAATTTCCACTTTCAGTTGCTCTAATTTTCCATCTCATCTGAATGACACATTAACAGCATTGAAATACTGTCTTATTAACTTATGTTGAGAACTGACTGACCTGTGTCCAGAAAGTCACATTACTGTTTATTTACATTCCCAAGATGTATATTGTTATCGTGAATATTTTTCTGATGCTATTTTCTTCTTACCTGTCTAAAGTATTTTGTAGAAACATAGACTTTAAAGCAATGCTCCTCATTCAGTTTTTTTTTCTTTCTTTCTTTTTTTTTTTTCATGTGACTTTTGTTGCTTCTACACTTCATTGTGTACATGGTGCTGGGGTTTGAACTCATGAACTTGCACATGCCAGGCAAGCATCATAACCCCTGAGCAACCGCTCCAGCCCCCTTCCTTCGGTTTTCAGCTAACATCATGTAAGCACCTCAGCTGTATATAGACAGGTAGGGAGTATGCATTAATATGTTAGTAAAAAAGAAAAACCGTGCTTTCAAATTTATTTTAGCATTTCTTGGATAGATTGATTTTGCGTTGGTTCTTTCTAGAAAATTGGTATCATGGCTTATTGAGTTATGTCAGAGGACTGGCATTTGTGTTTAGGGAATTTCCTTCCTTCCACAATTCTTGGAACTCTTTTATCTTGAGGTTTTACATATCACTTGTTGCTGTGCTATTAGCCAGGTCTGCTGATCAGGCAAGTACCTTTTAAAAATCATTCTTGTTTATTAAGGTTGTCATTCAACTATAATTGTTCTTCTGGTATTTCCAACCTGCCCGGTAGTGGTCCCAAACTTCCCAGAGAGTGAACTTTTTAATTAGATCATTAAAGAAAGCATAAAAAATACATATGAGGTTTCTATAAAACTTATAGAAAGGGGCCACTTAAAATGACTTTTTTTTAATAGTTGAAGTCCATTACTAAACAATAGGGACTATATTTTAAGTGGGTTCTGCACCATAAATTTTGATAAATAAAGAATTTATTCACTGTTAAAATACAGAACAATTGCAGGAAGCCAAAAGAGTGCAGGCCTTTTATTTTATCAATACTTTCTTTTCTACTGATGATTGAGATGTTACAGAAGTTTTTGAAGGCTCAGTTTTGCTTCCTTTCTTTCACCCTTGCAAGTGTTGTCCTACTGTATGCCAATGGTTTTAGGGTATGTATATGCCATGTCATTTGCTTCTCAAAGGAACATAAAAGACAATTTATGCTGCCCAGACTTTCCAAATGAGGAGGAAACTGAAGCTATGGTGAGAGAACATGATTCAAGCTGAGTTTATTTATCTAATTCAACCTTGTTTCTTTTTATTTTAAAAGAATAGTTTGGATGAATAGGAGAAAAACTTTGGTAAATTTATGGAAAGTTAAAGTTACTAGTTTTAAAGTTCCAAAGACACTAAATTAATGGATAGTTAATGACCTTGCCAATATAAAGATCTATGTTGAACTGCAAGTTGTCTCATTGTGAATAGTTGTTTATCCTTAAAGAAATAATACTTTGTGAAGTACTTTGCATACACACTGAAAAATCCTATTGTACTTTTACTTTATTTGGAAAATACATTTTTATAGAAGATGAAAAGATAAATCATAGCCTTGACATAACAGATTATCATAACTTTCAGAAGTCCAAACTACAAGATGAATTATATTCAAAATAAAATTAAATATATTTAATTTACTTCAAAGAGAAATATTTTTGTTGTTGGCAAATAAGTTTTTTTTTTCTAATAGTATTTACCAACACATTCCTCTAGAACAAATGACACACACTTTTCATGAATTTCAAAAAAATGAAAGTAATTTACAATTTATTAATTCATAGGTTGTAATTCCAGATTATATTTTGAACAATTGTAGCCATCAATTTGAAAATATATTTTGTTTTAAGAAACAGAGAAAGGGCATATATACATATCCGGTAATAGGATATTCCTAAGACGATATGATTTCAGAGCTAATGATTTTAATATTTTTGACAGGCAATCTGGATAACCATTGAACATTTTTATATAAGATAAAATTATTTTCTATGTATACAAATTCCTGAAGTGACAGTTATTAATATTCTAAAAATTGATATGAGTGTTGCAAGGGAGTACAGATACATGAAAGATGGGCACATAGTCTATAGCGCATATCCCTTCAGGAATTTAAAGTGTGTGTCCCCTCCTCCAGAAGCCTCATGGGTGCTCTGATGGCTTTTAACAATAGATTATGGTGGAAGTGATACTGTGCAGTCTGGGATAATAAACATTCAATAATGTCAATCATCAATTTATTTTTAATATTACTATCACTGTACATACATAAATTTTAAAAACTAAAGACTCAGATAACTGTCTTGCTAATATGAAATCAGAGTTGGAGTCTAGTATATTCAGAACTTAAAAATGTAAGGCATTTATTATGCTGTAAATAAATATTTGGGAGTTATTGAGTTTCTTGATTCTGTAGGTGAAAATTTCCCTTGAATTATGAGATATTCCCTGCTAATTAACCAGATCAGGAATTAGTCCCAGTCTTCTATCATCTCCAGAAATTGTTTCTCTTCTAGTCCTTTTAGGTGGCTCTTTGCCCAGTAATGGGAAATTGTTTATACACATCCTAATTACTATTCAGATAATTACTTGAAGAAGTCTTTCCAAAGAACTCCCAATTTTTCTCCATGTGGAGTGCTTTTCTCTTCAAACCGTTTCCCATGAGCCATAGCCATGGGCCTCACCAAACTCCCAAATCCATTTCAACTGCTATTTCTCCTGGGTCCTGTTCCTATTTCTGTGTTGTGGCCTGAAAGTTTGGCAAAGACTATAAGCTGGAGACAAATTGCTTAGTTTTTCCCACCTCTCAGAAATTACTCTTTCTTCGCTGATACCCACAATCCTGAAAATCATTGTTTCATATATTTAGTCTGATATTTTATTTGTTTCAGGGAATAGGTCATGCCCAGATCTTGTTACTTGAAACTCAATGGGAAATTTTTATTGCTATCAAGCAAAAATCACTGTATGAGAAAAATTTTCATAGCTTTTGAAGATTCATTAATATACTTATATCATGTTCACAAATCAGGAAAAAAAAATCAGACATACATTAGAACTATGGTCCCAGAATTATCAGTTCAGAAGAACTATTACAATGGATTTAATCTATTTAGTGCATTAACTCTTTCTAAGTAAGAACATACATGGGAGCTAGCTCTAGAGATCAGAGAAGCATTTCTTTTAGAGAAAGTCCATTTGCTTTGAGAGGAGCTTTTAGAAGAGGTTGTTTTTTTAAAAAAATATTCCAGTGAAATCTATACTTCATTGTTTCTCAATCTATTATCTAGTGGGATTTAAAATAAAATACCACATAAATGTTTGAGGATATGATAGCATTTTAAATTTCTGAAGATAGAGTTTATTTTCCAATACTTGTATCTTCTCTTAGTGTACATGTATTTTCTTACATGTTTTTCAGTATTTGTGCTATTACTTCCTGCATCTCAGAACTTCCTTATAGGATAATTTTCTTTTGTATTTTATTCCTTAAGGTTTCCTTTACTGAGAGTCTAGTAACAGACCACTCTCTCAGTTTTATTTTTTATTTTTTTAAAGAGAGAGGGACAGTAAGAGAGAGAGAGAGAGAGAGAGAGAGAGAACTAATTCTATTTAATTTTTCATGTGACTTTTATTGCTCCAAGACTTCACTCTGTATATGGTGCTGGTGCTCGAACTTGCATACTACCGCATGCACTGTAACTGCTGAGCCACCACTTCAGCCCCACTCTCTCAGTTTCATATTATCTGAAAGCTTCTTTATTTATTTCTTATCCTTATATAATAATTTAGCTGTACATAAAATTTTATGTGAACTTATGGCTTCATTATTCATGATGAAAAGTGAATAAACAGTGTAATTTTCATTCTTGGTAGATAATCTGTCACTTGTCTCTGGCTACTTTTGTTTCCTGGATCTGAAAATTCATGAGTTTCATCAACTCTGGAATTTTTCTAATATTACCTTTCTGTTTCCAATCTTGTTTTTTCCCAGTATTCTGATATAGTATACACTGAAACCAACTGCAGTTCATCTGAACCATTCACATTTAATAACCCTATCTCTCTGCACTACACCTTTAAATCTAAATTGTGACCTCACTTTTCAGTTGTAATCAATCTACTATTTAAACCTTCCTTTGAGGACTGAATAAAAATGAATTTAATATCATTTCTACATCCTTTATCTATTTTAATTGTATTTTTCTTGTTTCTATTGTCCCCCAAGTCTTATAAATGTGTTTTTAATAAATATTAGATAATGCTAATATTCAAAGTCCTTGAGGAGTCAACTGCTTTTTCCTGCATTCAACACCAACTTTTGTTTGTCTTTTTGTGTTGATTTCCATTTTGATCTAGATTAACTAAAATTCTGCAAGCCCTATGTTGAGAGTGAGTTTTTCTACAGAATTAAATCTTTTTTCTTCCAGCCCCACACAGATCATGCCAACACCAACACTAAAGACATCTTTAGATTCATTTATTGACTTGAGTTTTCTTTATTGAAGCAGAGGGGATAAATTAGAACTGTAAACCACAGAAGTTAGGAATTCTCAGAACACCTTTCTTATTACTCTTTTGTTAAACAAAAGGTGAGGGCAAGTCTGACAGGCTTCCCACCAATCTCCAGTTACTTGTAGGTTTGTTTGGTTACTAAAGTACATTTTTGACCAGGTCTGGACTTTAAATGGACAAGTTTGTTTATCTTGTGGGATCCAACACTACCTCTTATCCCTAAGATGGCTGTTAAAACATGACACTTTAATGTTTTAAGATAGTCAAACATTCACCAGGCACTGTGGCCCCTGTGGTAGATTTTTAACCAAATTGCTCACTAGCACTTTGTCTTTGGTGGTTGAGGACTTCTCTTACTGTCTTTACTCCCCTTAGCTAAATGTCTTTAAAATTATGATTATTTATTTTGGAAACAATATCCAAAGTTTTGTTAAGGGAAAGTTTTTCAGGTTTACTAGTCTAAAATAGTCTCTATTTTCCATAACATTTTCCAAGTCATTTGGAAACATAGCATGGCAGCAATAAGGAGCAGCACTATGGCGTTTGAGAATTCTGGTTTTTACCAATAATTAGAATGCTTAAATATGTGTATTTCATCACTTTTATATTTATTTAATTGTCTCTATATGAAGCCCATGTTCTTTATTGTCTCTAAGAATAAACAAACAGATACATGTGATGTACAGTTTGGATTCTTTCAGTTCTTTCAGTTCTAATAATAGATTCCTGAATCAAACCATATTAAGCCAGAAATTTCTCTTTATTTGATGATATAATTAAGAAGTTTGGTATTTAAGATAGCTAATATCAGGTGAGCTAATGATGTTACCCGAATATTCATTGTGTCTCAGGGATATTTTCCCCTTGGTTTTATTCTTCTCTAAAAAGCAATAGCAGGACAACCAACTTCTTCTTGCAAATCTAGCAACCTTGGATAAAGTGATTGCTAGAGATTGGATTGAGAATGTCCCTCAAGGACCCATGCATTAAAATATTGATCCTCAGCTTGGCACCATTGGAAGATATGGAATATGTAAGAGGTAAGGACTAGAGGGAGGTTTTAGGTCATTGGAGGAATTTCACAAAGGGGACTATGAGATGCCTGTCTCTTCCTCTATACTTTTCATGTCCTGCCACCACATGGTCTTGTGATGATGTGCTGTCCTCTCACAAAGGAGCTAGAAACAATAGATCTACCCAGTTTTGGATTGGAACCTCCAGAACTTTGAGCCAAAATAAATCTTTTTCTTTAAATATAAAATGATTTATCTCAAGCATTTCTTATAGAAATCGAAACAAATCTAATACACAGATCTCTTTTCTAATAGTTTCAAAGGGGAAATCCCATTTATTGTTCTGATTTGTTTGAGTAAAATATCTTTCCCTGAGTCAAAAAGATCAAATTTCCCCCTTCAAAACAAAATGAATTAGAAGTGAAGACAAGGTAGTCTTCCAATTGAAGAGTAAATCTATTACCACACAAAAGAACAATATGTGAGGGGAAAAAATAAGCGAATTCTTACTATGTGCTCCAATTTTCTCAAAAGCTTTATCTGAAATCATTTCTTAGTGACTCATCATGGTGCATAGTAATCACTGCCTTCTCAATAAATTCATATACTATCTCATTATTATTAGCTTAATCTATTTTCTTCTGCTTTATGCTGTGAGAATGATCTATTATTTTTAACATTCCTTTTTGTTATGAGTTCTCCAAAATTCCTCAAATTGGTTTGATTATTGCCCTGAGATGCAATTGCAGAGACTAGAGAATTGGCTAAATTCAGACTGATTGGTGCTGTGTTGATAATTTCCTAAATTTGGAAAAATTTTAAATCTCTTATATTAATATTTTTCGATGATGTTCAGATTGAAGATTGTGATATTTGACAGGAATAAGAAAACAGTTGTTGTGCATTCCTCTATCTTTCCACAAACAGAATTATTTTTTTGTACTCAAAGAGGAAGAAAATATTGTTGTCGGTCTTTATGTTGCTTTGCTCCTTTGTATCCCTCAGTTTTCCTGTGAGTAACACATTCATGCATGATGCTCCCACTTTCCAGGACAGAGCCCGTCATTCAGAAGCTATCTGGGATGAATGAAGTGCTATTGGTTTTTTTTCCGATCCATCATGGATTTTGTAAAATACAATTAATGAATTATTTGAAGAATGATTGCATCTAGAAATCACAAGCATTTTAGTGTAGTGCTCTAAAGGTTTTTAAATAATCCTAATACTTGTCTCATCATGGTAGTGGTTAATGGGCTGCACTTTGAGGAACAATGATCTAAAGTAAAATCTACATCTCACTACATCCAACTAACTCCTTCTAGTTATGACAAAGTGTAGATAATAATTTTTTTCATCATCACTTTCTTAAGGATATAATCTTACTTTGAACATACATGCATTTAATTACATCTTTCACAATATACTTATAATCAAGATAATGAAAGTCAAGAACTTAGCTTTAATAGATATTCAGAAAGTTAAAACCATCATCAACAAAATACCTGATTCCAGCTCTCTGTCGTTAACTGAGTATGAAATCCATAGCCCAATTCCCTTTCCATTTTAAGGGCTAAGATGCATAATTACAACATGCATTCTCTTTTTAGTGTCACTCCACTCACAGATTGTATGAATTAATGTTCTGTTTCTATCATGTTCCATTGAAATAGAGCCTTATTTGTTTTAAAGTGTAATCTTCAAACATCCCAGTCTTTAGGTTCATTCAATGCTATCTTGATGATATATTTGAAATCACATTTGCTTCCCTGCGTTATTCATACAGCCTGCTCTAAAGGTCATATGTGTTTATGTGCAGGTTTATGTAAAGATGAGAGAAAGAAAAAAATAGGGGTAGATAGTTTTAAATTTTTTATGACTTTTTGAGTTGACATATTTTTTAAATTCCCATATCATCCTGGTTTTCATAGGGAACAAGAAGCATGGGGACAGCAAGCCCATGCTGTGTGAGTGCGTTGCTTTATTTGTTCTTCCCTAATCAATCACAAGTTTTCTGGATGAAGAGATAAGCCTCTTTAAAAATATAGTCTTCTACCTGTACATGAGATTCTAGCTATTCCTAACCTAATACAGACCATGCTCCAAAATTCTCTGTCACGTACCCCACTGCTATGCCTTCAGATTTTCTTCCTCTTCCCAAAGACTCCAAAGGACTTCTATAGCTATTTACACCATGATACTCTCAAATTCTCCAGTTAGCTCACCAAGTTTTCAGTGGCTGCACTTCTTCAAACTTTCTTGCAAGATGTGAATTGTATTCTTGAGCACATATGGTCTATGATTACATATCTTTTGTAACTTATTTTGGCAAGTAACGTCTCCCTCAGAATCAGCACAAGCCGATAGAATGTGAGATTGATGGTTTTCAATAGGCATCTAATCCCAGGCTGTGTTCGCCTTGATCATGTCTACTACATTTTTTTTTTAGATTTTTAAAATTTATTAGTGCATTACAGTTGCACATAATAGTGGGGTTCATTTTGCTATTCAAAAATGCACAATATACAATTTTCTTTTCAATTCTTCCCCTGCTCCTTCTCCACATCCCCTATCTCTGTTCTATTGGTTTTTCCTCCGTTTATTTTTTTTTGTTTAAAGTGGTATATTATAGCTGTATATAGAAATCAATTGTGATACAGTCATACCTGCACATACTATAATTTGGCCAATTTCATTCCCCTGTTCTTTCCTTTTTTAAATCATTTAGTATAATAGTTGATTGATATTGGACATAATTTCTGCATGGGGGCTTGGCAAAGCAACTTCCCCATTGTAGGTTACTTTTATCTATCTGTGAAATAAAATTTCCACAGTCGTGCAATGATCACATACAAAATAATTTTTCTCTCCATGCCTTTAGCATATGTTTATTAATGTATATATTAATTATAAAATATGCAGTAGTTATATTTCAGTAATAAATGCTGTTACAATTCATATACTACATTGGATTTTCTCTACCAGAATGTGTCAGGGAGAATTTTCATTAAACTGAATTTACAGAGTCTATTTTAATTATACAGATGTCAGTTTTTAAATTTAATGAGTAAAATTTACACACATTACATAAACCTCTGCCAAATGGTAGTTAGTAATTCTGGCATTTCAATGCCATCAAACACCAGAAATGTTTGACAGTATTCACTGCAAAACCTGAATAAAACTTTACCATCTTTTACCACTGTGACAAAAATCACAATGTACTACAATGACTGAATTCTAACAATTTTTAGAAATGAAATTAAATATATATCTTGTCCAGGCTTTTAAAAGATAGTTCTGAATTAGAATCACTTAATCCTTGAAAAAAAACACATGTTGCGATACTAGACAAGCCTGTGAAGATGGAGCTGCTAACCAGGGACCTGCTGTTTGTGACAGCCACCCATTTAGAAAGTCACAAAGAATTTTTGGTCAGTTTGTACTTTAGTTGGGAAGAAAAAGATCTAATACTTGATGCAACCTAATTGAGTATAATGATCACACATGTACATAAAGAGATTGCTCAAGGGCTGACTGTGTTTAGGGATAACATGTAAAGGGCAAAATATGCCATTATTATTAAAACATACCTAGAAACTTAATATAAAAGCAGGACTTGAGGACGCAGATCTTGAACTTAATTTTATCTGGAATAACAAGGATCAGACCTAAAAAATGCAAATTTATTTTATATCCTCCAGGATCCCAATATTTTGCTGGTATTCACGTAATTCAATACACGTGAGAAGCACTCTCCCCTAACAGAAGGTTGAATTTCATTGTGGCAATGGCCTTTTTCACCAAATGGTCCTTTCAATCCGTGTTTCTGGTTGAGCAAGTACAGGAGATACCAACCATTACTTTGTATTACATTTGGTAGGGAAATATGGTCAGCTGTGAAAAGAGACAAGTCATTGGAAGTGTGTGTGTGTGTGTGTGTGTGTGCGCACGTGTGTGAGTATGCTTGGACACTTATACATGCAGCAGTGTGAGTGCGTTAAAATTTCACACTTAAATGCTGCCAGCCTCTGTTCCACCAGAATAATTCCGTACTCCAGTGTTCTTTTTCTAGAGGGAAACTTTAAATGCCAGGCAGCTATAGCCTTAACCTTGACTGTCTTTCATTCTCAAATATCTATTCAGTTACATGCACTGAGTGACTTACAACAAAGTGAGAGAAAATTCAGTGACTTGACATTTACAGGTCCCAACTGATTCGTTTATTTATTCAATAGAGTAAATATTTAGGCAGCAGAATTAAATTGGAAAATGTTTATCAAGTTTGAAACCACCTTTCCTTCAATATATAAAACATAAACCCAGAAGCCTAGGCATAGGGAAATTTACCAACAAATGTGCCCTACAGAGAAGGGCATATTTAAATGTCTCAGTGGGTTTTCTTCACCCACTAACTTGTTTTAAAAACTTCTTCCAATCTTTAGTTCTGTGTTGTTGAAATTATACCTAATAAAACATAACTTTCATGCAAGTACTCTTTGTTAATGATTTTGTATAATATTATGATGCAAGCAGTTGTTAATGTATTCTCTGAATGTCCTTCAGTCCAAGAATCTAGTCCAGCTGCCTCACCTGCATGGCATATATCTCTCTCATGACTTGTAACACTATCCTAATGTCTACACTCTTATGAACAGGTTAGATCAAAGACTGCTATGACTATAACATCATGGCAGACTCTTAAAAAAAAGGGTCAGTGAGAGAGAAAGAAAAAAATCAATTTTATTAAGTTTTTCATATGGCTTTCGTTGTTCTGACTCTGCTGTATACATGGTGCTGTGATTCAAACTTGTGTCCTTGCACATGCGAGGCAAGCACTGTAACCACCGAGTCACCACTCCAGCTCCAAGACGGACTCCTAAAGCAATGTCTCATCATAAAAGTGTGATGGAAATAGTCTTATGGCTCCCAGTTATAACAACACTGTACAATATGTGACCTAAAGAATATTGTCCAAAACTGAAGTTTGCAATGGGTCTCAGAACTATTTTACTAGGATTTGGAATATTTCTGCAATATTTAGATTTATACTGTATGTGAGTTTTTCCAACTAATTCACAAAGAAGCCAAAAATAGCTAATGTGGGTTGGTATTTATAGTCTGATTGAATCAAGTGTTTTGGTTTAAAAAGCAGTAAAATTTAACTGTAAATTAACTTGAAATGACCCTGAGGATGCTATGCTCCTGACTGCAGATCAGAGGGAATAGAGTTATCGGCATACACACATTCTCTGAACAGCACTGAAAGCAAGTTATTGCTTATCTCTCCCTTCTTGTCCCTTGAAATCTTTCCTTCACATCTGAACTGATGGGTGGAATGTGTCCCTTAGAATCTGTACTTCACTCCAATGACATAGACATTCCACACTTCCAGCTGCCCCATCTGAGGGCTGCTGACTTGTACGCAAAGTTCTAGAGAGATTTCACTTTCTTTCCTTCTCAGTCTCTCACCTGCAGCATGAATAAAAGAAGGTCTGAGCTGCTGGATAAGTCTGTTTTCCAGGGGCTGGAGCGGTGGCTCAGTGGTTACAGCGCTTGCCTGGCATGCGCAAGTACACGGGTTCAAACCCCAGAAGCCACGTACACAACTAAGTGTCAGAGCAAAGAAAGGCATGTGAAAAACTCAATAAAAATTGATTCTGTCTGTCTCTCTCTCACTGTCCTTCTTTCTTTAGGAAAAAAAAAGGGTCTGTTTTCCATATATTTGCCTACTACTCCCATATTAAAGCAAATTTAAATTTCCAGAGGAAAAAGCAAAAAGATCCCTGTTCAGAAGAGAGTTTATGATTTCTGTGTCTGCAGTTCCTCTCTCAGCTCAAGCTTAAGCATCAAATTATACTGAGTGTACACATGTGTAATCCTAATCTGATGGATGCAAACATACCTTAATAATTCAGTCTGTAGTGCTGTCCACTCCTTCATATCACCAGCCGGTTGAGTTACTTTGGCTGCAAAATCGCAACTGTTTCTGAGTTTTAGGATAGTCCAATCTTTCATTTTTGTGTATCATGCATTCACATATGTTCTCCAGGAGTGGCTGTGAATAAGATGCATACCTTTCTGCCACCTTTTCAATTATTGGTATAATTGATATTCTTCCTCCCTTTAATACAATTCCTTCCCCCACCTCTTCTCCTAGGTCACACTTTTATAGTTATCTCCATAGCAACATTCACATCTAATAGGAAGATACATCTTCTGAATAGCTCGCAATACAACATTAACTGTTAGAACATAACATTTTTCATGTTGGAAACATCTGGAATTCACAACCAGCCAAGATATATAAAAATGCCTTTGGTTCTTTAATAGTCACCCAAGGCTGAGTTGCTTGCTTTATTAGAATTCATTTACAAACAACTCTTATTAACTAGCTATGTAGCATAATAAAGCTAAGCTTTTTTTGAACATAAAAAAAAGTTTAATTTACAAGTGAAGTTGCTTATGAAGGCTCAAATCACCCTTTGTGGAAAACAGTTTATGGTAGATTTGGACCATATTACCAACCTATTACCAGTGCACTAATACCTCTATTTACTGGCTGATTATGTCCTCTGGCAAAATTCGGAACTGTCTACTACTCTGGTGCAAACTAATCAGTTTTCAAAATTAGTTATTGATCTCGGACCCTTTGTAGAGGACCAATTTAGTGGCTGGTTCATTGAGTACTGAAGTGACACAGTTTGTGTAAGTAGCAGAGCAGTCAGAACAAATATAGTGTTCAAAGACGGTGCTCAAAGTTGTTTTGTACTGCAGGGCAGTGACAAATAAGAGTATTCAAAGGTGCTAAGTTTCTCTCAGTAGAGAGAAATTACATCCAGCCAATCACACAAACTTATGCTTTTTGCACAGACTTTTGTTACATTTTATTCTGAAAATTTAAATAAGTAGTGAATTATAAACCACTTAAAAATCCCTAAGAAAATATGTCCCTCTGTTCCTTCAAACCTAAATTTTTATTTAAATTTACATGAAGATGATGAAACAGAGTTCTTATCTTACAAATATGAAGACTTTTTTTTACTGATAAGTGTATGAAGGATATGCTAGAGAAAAATAAACCAGAAATTATGAGTTTGATTAATGAGCTCAGGGCGTAAAGAGTTACACCCCACTGGAAGGTGTTGCTCAGTGGTTAGAGTTGGTCTGACACGGAGAGACCCTGTGTTGAATCCCAGTACTGCAAAAAAAAATAAAAGTAAAAACACTTCTCAGTGCCTACATTCCAGTTTGCATTGCTCATAATTTATCCATCCATTTACCACTGACTTTTGTGTATTTCTTTTCTAAGTTATTTTAATGTTTTTTTAATGTTTTCTTTCCAAAAATGTTAGGGACAATTGATAATTGGCGTATTTTCTGGGTATTTCAGAGAAACAAAATAAGGAATTAGACCCCTAGGCTGCTGTTATAGAAGAAAATTGTTCAAAATTTGTCCTTGATATTCCTAATCGATTTGACATCCAAGAAAATTTCAGAAGTGAAGCTGCAAAAGATTCACAATATTTAAATATAGTTTGCTACTGCTTTTTTTTAAAACCCCAGGGGTGCTTAACCACTGAGCAACATCCTTTAATTTATTACTTTTTTAAAAAAATTTTTAATTTTGAAATAGGGTCTCACAAAGTTACTAAGGTTGGCTTTGTACTTGAGATTCTCCTGCCTCAGCCTCAGCCTCCTCAGCCACCTGCTAGGATTATAGGCCTACAATCCCACACCCACCTGCTTCTTTTTAACTATAATTGTTTTCAAAATTATACTCTGCCGGGCTGGAGCAGTGGCTCAGCAGTTGCAGTGCTTGCCTGGCACATGTAAGGACATAGTTCAAACCCAGCACCAGGTACACAATGAAGTGTAGGAGCAATGAAAGCCACATGAAAAACTAAATAAAATTGATTCTCTCTTTCTCTCTCTGTCATTGTCCCTCTCTCTCTCGCTCTCTCTCTCTCTCTATATATATATACACATACTCATGCATATGTACACACTGCATAGGCAAGGTAAGAATACACTCTATCCACAGCTCAATATTGAAAAATAACTTAGAAGCAACTATGGAAATATGTTTTTTTCTTTCTTTTACCTTTTGTTGCTGTGGGTTCTTGATCATTTTCTAATCACCGTGACTTTCAAGAATATACTGATCTTTTTTGCTCTGGAGCTTCATATGAATATGTGTATTTGTGTTTTTGTATACACATGTATGATATAAATTTAAAATATAACCTTCAATAATTATTTTAATTGAAAATGCTTTTAAAGTATTCCACAATACATAGCATTTAAAAAAATCTCTAGTTCATATAGTAAAAATTATTTTAAGTGAGGGAAGGTAAAGAAATTGCCATAGGTTTGCTTAGAACTTTATATAGTACTAATATCAAGAAATCCCTTCTAGGTAATAAAACATATATTGCTTGTCAAATAAGAAATAATTTCTGAGTGCTGGAGAGGTGGCTTAGTAATAGAGCAATTGCTTGGCCTATGTGAGGACCTAGATTCACAATCCAACACCACATATACAATTGTCAGAAAAAAAAAGATGAAAATATAAATAAAATTCACACTCTTCCTCTCTCTCAGAAAAAAAAAAAGTAGTTCATCTAAAATAGCCATTTCAGCACCCAATGATACATTGCATCTGAACTGTTTATGTCATTGGTACTGGGTGTGGTTAACAAATAAAGGAACATTTAGTAAGATTTTAATGTGGGCCAAAGTAAAGCCCATTTTCAGCCACATAATTTCTTTGGGGTTGTGGTTTTTAACCCTGACAAATCATCTGCATCTTTTTCTGAGGCATGTTGAATAGCACAGAATCCTCTGAATCAAAATTTTCACATATAATTCTAAAGTTTTTCATTTTATAAGCTTATTTGCAACAGAGAAAAATCACTTGACACTTTAAAAAGGTGTTTAAAATGCAAATAGATTATAGTTTAAAATGTATGTCTCTCACAATTTGTCATTTATTATTTTCAGGCAGGCTTCACAGAAACTTCATAAGCACACCTGTTACCTTGCATGGATCTATGACATCACTACCTAATCTGAATCAGCAAACAAATTATCTAAGCCTGTTTATAAATATATCATCACATTAATCTGGAAGATCAATTTTATGGTTGTTCCCATTCTATTTCAGAGTAATTAGATCATATATTGGAAAGCACATGAACTATAGGTTTGCACAAACTTCAATTTGAATCCAGTTTTGCCATTTGTGCGTGTGTGCACGCATGTGTGTGCGTGTGCGTGCACGTGTGCATTTATGATGCTAAGAATTAAACCCACAGCCTTGCACATTCTAGGCAAGCGCACTTTTGCCACTTTCCTTATGTATCTTTGGCAATTGTATTTTCATAACTTTAGGTTTCCCAAGTAAAATACAGGAAAACCATTCCCAACTGGGAGATTTAAGTCTTATATATGTAAAATTTTCCTAGTTCCTACCAGCCAGTCAGTGTAAATATATAATAAATTTTGTGTTACCTACAGATTCTTTACTTTTTATTGATAGTGGAATTCAATTTATGATATATTGTCCTAATCTGCCTAGCAAAGACAACACAGCAATTAATTTTTTATCAGTTATTTAATCTAAAATATAAAATGTATTCTCTAGTCCTATTTCTGCCCACCATCCTACCAGGATTTCTAATTCTTTCAATCCATTCTTCTTTGTTCCACTTAATAAGTGTGTCACTGACATTGGAAAATAATTCTAAAAAAAATGATTTATATTTTAATGCAGTAGGAATTGTTCTTATAACCTCAGTTCTTAAGTTTTGAGCCTGAGAGTAACTTTACAGAACTATATATTTTTTAACATATACTGGTTGGTCTAATTATTTGATGACCTTTCAAATCGTATTTCAGTCTTAATATATTCCAGATGCATCATATGTGTTGCCTTAGCCTTTATCTAAGTATAATTACAAAGTGTGTTCAGATGACTGACATAAGTCATTTTGCTTCTCAGATTCTGTTATTCCTTTATTATTTTGAAAGATTGAGGAACAATGAGACAGAGGAGAGAGACAGAGTGAAATAATTACTTTTATTTTTTATTTTTTCATATGGCTTTCATTGCTCTGACACTTTATTTTGTATGTGGTCCTGGGGTTTGAACCCGCCTACTCGTGAATGCCAGGCAAGTGCTGTAATGGCTGAGCCACCACTCCAGCCCCTTTTTGATCCCAGTTTAGGCTTCCCTCTGTAGTAACACAGAAGCTAGCATTTTCCAGGGATTTATTTCATTGTTGTTGTTCATTCCTTCTTTTGGTACTCTAGGAAGTAACACACTGGATACCACCTGAATAATGAGCAGCAAGTGAGAACAACATACTCACTTCCATAGTTTGTAGCCTTCATAATAATCTTGAAATTGAGTAGCTACTAGTTTGCCTCTGTAATGAATAGAAACCATTTCCACAGGCCACTTTGTAGTTAATTATTACGAAGAGCTCACATCAAAATGTCTGTTTCTCCAACTGGATTTTAAGTTCTTTTCTTTGGTTCCTTTCTTTGAGCTGTGCAGAAGTAAGCAGATATACTAGTAGATCAGCTGAAAGTTTGAAGTGATATTGTCCTTGGAGGAGAGAGGTGGAGCAGGATTGGGAAGGAGCATCTCCTGATAGTTACACTGAGGCCACCCATCTTCTGGGTTACAGCTGGACATTGCCCTTTAACCAGCTGCCAGACAAATCCAGATATAACAGCCTAGAGGGAATTGTCACAGACAGAGATGGGCTGTGCTTTGGCAAGCAGACTTCTACAATTACTATAGGAATATGGATGTGTAAACCTATAATTAGGCAATTGGTAGCCTCAGCCTCCCTGCCCTAGCATTTCAGTCATCAGCAATTGTCACACAGATATTACCACTGGCCATATAGCAAAGCCAGTTCCCTACTGACAGAAGTCACATGGACCTCTACTTGTGCTAGTAAAGTTGTGGAATCAGAAAAGTTATATGCTTGAATTTCAAGTGCTCGCCTTTACACTTATTATGTGTCCTTAGGCAAGTAAATTCTCATTCACACTTATAAAATGAAAAATTTTATTAAATTGTTGCAAGGATTAGAGATATCTGTATGGAAATAACACCATTATTCAAAAGGTAATTGTTCCATTATTTATGAATTATATAATTATTTAATAGTAATTATTTTTCTGTCCAGGGGCACTGTTAAAGGCCTATATATAAAATATATATAATATATAAATGTATATAATCTATGTATGTATTTTTTTGTTTGTACATTGTACATATATTAGCTTGGCAGATCTTTTATTGAACTCATGAAAATGGCATAATGTTGATTGACATTTATAGTTCATTCATTCACCAGTGCTATAGATGATACATATATAACTTTTATTGAGCCTCTAGTATATTCTCCCACTGTGCTCAAAGTGTTCCCTGTGTTGTTTAATTTTTTCCTGTTTTACTATGAGAAACCATATCATAATGTAGCTAATTAAAATTTCCCCAGATCAGGATGCAGAGTCAGAGCTGCCAACCAAGTATACTATGTGTCTCCACTGTAATCTGTGTATGTATAATATTAAATCTTAAGAATCAGAGTAAGATTCAGGGAAATGAGAATATGAGCAAATGCATATTTGGTGATTGCAAGGGCAAGAAGTGGAGGAGATCATGGCTTATAGTAAAAGCACAGTCACTACTGTCAGGCCAGGTTCAAGTCCTAACTGTCCTTTTGTCAGCTTTGTGACTTCAAGCTAGTTCTTCCACCTCCCCTCTGCCAGAGCTATCCTCATCTAAAAAATAGACTAATCATAGGACCTCTATCTTGGGATTCTTGGGAAGCTTAAATGAGATCAGATGCCTTGTGATCAGTAAATATTCAAACAATTTTGGGCATGCTTTCCTTGGGGCCCAAAAGGGAAGTTTTCAGGTACAATGGAAAAATTTCTTCTGCAGATCACAATTTTGCTTGAGACACTCCAGTGTTAAAGTTTTGCATTAACTTTAGGGTCCTCCAAATATCAGCCATGTTTTTGACATGGTGAGTGATGTGAAAATGTTACATCAGAGCTACCACTTCTTAAACATCTATCACAGCCCAGTTTGCTGGGCACTTTGCTTACGCCTCTCCCCTTCATGTCATATAGGTAAATTCTGCCGTGCCAGTTGAACAAATGGGAATGCCGATGGATGTAAAAATAAAATAACATGACCAGAATTGCACATACACACATTGCATGTTGGTGAAACGCAGAAGACATTAAATACTGCTTAATGCTCAAATGCACATTGGCTTCACAGTAGATTTTCTCTCTTAAGATTGCCTGTTTCCTTGTAGACACTGTAGCTTAGCAGCTGGACATGGATCTCAAAGAGTCTAATATTGCTGGTGAGGTTAGGAATGTAGAGAAGATTGTTCCATATCTTGGCTTTGGAATGCTTACATATTGTATAGTTTTAGTTCATTTGTCTTCGTATTTCCCCTGATTTTTAAAATATCCCAGAACTGTTTGAGAGAAGCTGAATATCTAAGTTTTTTAATCAAACATCATGTATAAATTTCAAAATAATTTTGATCCTCAGCACCACAAAAAATTTAAAATATTTCTAGATCTAATAATGATTAAGTGGAAACCTATCAAAAACAAATTGATTTAAGGCAAATATTTTTAGAATACATGTAATGGGTATTGTTTTAGAAATTAAACTTGTAGCTATAGCTTACAATTATTAAAATTCATTATTACATGTAACCATGTGTCTTGGGAACTATCTATAAATTTTGAATTTAATCTTAATATGTCTCAATAACTTAGATTACTAACATATTATAGAGCTCACAGAAGGTTCTAATCAGTATTTATAGGGAATATACATTCATATAACATGCATAAACCTAACAGTTCTTATTTCTCATATTATTGTGAGTCCTATATATGTATATATTAAATTCAAACAATAAAATAGCGGGTATTCAAGTTAAATGTCAATGAATTAAATTATAATTATGTTTCCTGAAAGTATTGTACAATTTATTCTTTCTTGTTCTAGTAGCTTCTTGGAGATTCGATCTTGACTACTTCAATTTTTAAATTTGAGGTCAGTAGGTTATTATATGTAAGCTCGCATCAGGTTTATATTGCGCACTAGAAAAACATTATAAATATTATAATTTCATCAATGATTGATGGGTACGTTCAGCAAAATGTGTGACATTCCCTGTTGCTTGGTAGGTCATCTTTTTGACAACAACGTTTACAATTTAGGATTTTTTTTCATTTGTTTACATAAGAGTTGATATTTCCCATTTAATCATTTTTAAAAGTTAATTTGGTGACAGCTGCATAACTGCATAATCAGTTTGTTTTATTCCCTGTATGGAGACCTTTTAGTTAATTTATATTTTAATCTGGATAATGTGCATCTCAGTGCTGTAGCATTTGGAGACTCAAACATTTATTAAGTAAAGACTTGGAGCAAGTGAAATACATGGGCTCAACTGTTTGCAAGGGGGAGCTATCAACTGGTTCAATGAGCTTTGAGAATAAGTGAAAATAGCAGAATTCAATAAGGTGTCTAGGAAATTTGACCTTACATTTTCAGATTTTAGAATCAATACGTTAAATGCGTTAATATAGAAAAACTTTAAAGTATTCCTTCTGGAAAATAATGAAGCTTTAAAATTTAATGACCGATTGAAATACCAAGCCCCTTTTGTGCGACCATGGCTTCTCTCATTATACTAAACCAGAAATTGAACTGGACTGCAAGATACAGAAAGGGCCTTTGAGAGACTGATCTTTGTTGCAGAGACTCTATTTGTTCCAATAACCAAATTTTATTATTTCTGGGGAATCTTATGTACTCACATTCCCTAAGTACCATAGAAACACAAAATCCAAGAAACAGTACATTTGCTGAATCATATATCCAACCGAGAAGAGATTTGTTAAAATACAATTCTTTTGAAGAATATATTCAGCCTCAATTGTATTTCTGCCAATGGCCACATGCTGGTTTTCTCTCTGGATTCCTACCCCTTTAGCTTCCCTTTATGTCTTTATTCTGGTTATAAAGAGAACATTTCAGATTCTGGTAATGACTTACCAGCTTTATTATAAATTGTTGCTGCTTGGGAAGTATAACAAAGAGGATGCTTTCTCTTAAGCTGTGACAGAAACAATCATATCAGAAGAGCTTCGCATGAGAGTGTGTGTGTTTGCTAGTTGTAGAATTTTTTGAAGCACATAATTTTTCTTAGAAAATCACTGCATCATTAAATTTTAAGAATATAATTATAGCAAGTGGCATAAGAGTACCTTGCAAATCTCTCCAAAGGGACAAGATAAAGCCAGCATGGTTCAAAAGTTCAGAATTCAAAGCATCAAAGTATGAGGCTGAAAGAAAGGAAATTCCTCTGGGATCACTATCATTTTCTTATATTCCCGCCAGTGCTTTGCTGGTCTGTTCTGAAGAACCATTCTCCACAGACCGCTCCTTACAGTTTCTGCTATGACTGGCCACAGACACTTGAAACTTGCTTTAAAAGATGAGACATTCATCCACGTTGTCATTTGGCTTCATGTTGACCGAGGGATTGATCCCTTTCTAAGGGCCTAACTCTACTATTTCCTATACTTTCGGGAACAGAGATTTTAAGAAAATGCCACTGTGCAACCGCAGCCTATTCTTTAAAAAGAAATGCAAGATATCATTCAAAGAAAGAAAATTACCAGGAGATAATTTTAGAGAGAATTCAGTTATTTAATGCATATTTGAGAGGTGACTTCACTTCCTGGCTAAATGGGGTCCCGAAGCACCCTTCTAAACATGATGAAAAGCTAACGTCTTCACACAAGTGAGACTTGTGGGCTGGCTGTGTGACAAGCTTTTGGTTGGCTTCCATTTTCACCAGCTTACATCTACAAGCTGGGGAAGGACTAAATAGAAACTGACAGAAGAGTCTTTCCAGGAAACAAATCTGGCTAGGGTACATGAGGACGGATGCCTGGCTTAGGCAGTGAATCAATGCAGTGAATTCAGAATTAGCATCTTAAATGGCTCAGTTAGAATATTTAACAAACTACTAGCATTGTGCTTAAATAAATGAATGTCAGATGTGTATTTAGGACCAGATAATTTCTAAGAAGTAATTCAGCACATTTCTTCCAATTAATTTTTGAGTCCCACCCATTAAATGCCTAATGTCACATTTATCATGTTATTTCTTTTCATAGCAAATATATCAAACGCATGTTACATTATTTTCATTTTATATACAAGGAAAAACCAAGTCAGAGAAGTAATGAAATTTGATTAATATTACATATTTACTAAGTTTAAGACTTAGAATTAACGTATCTGTCTTGTTCTTGATCCACAATCTCCCCATTCCACCATGAAATTCTGCCTTTAACATCATATAGAAATCAATGTACATTCATCTATTTGTATATAGTTACTTACAGAAATAAAATACACAAGAAATATTGTACTCAAGAAATATATTCTCTGTGCCTTCAAAATAATGACAAAACACTTTTTATCTCAAATTTAATCTTATATTATTTCCAGCCAATTTCTCTAGAATATCCCCATCACTTAACTACAGCTGACACACAAATCATATAAGATCTTCTGTTTTCAGGAATGAGCCACATTTCCCTAATATGGAGATTATTGTAATTGTATTAAATATCTTATAAAAAAGAAAAATATTCAATATATTCCAGAGAATTATTTTTCTTTTTGAGAGAAAAAGGACAATGAGAGAGAGAAAGAAAGAATCTATTTTATTTAGTTTTTCACGTGGCTTACATTGCTCTGACACTTCGTTGTGTACGTAGTGCTAGGGTTCAAAGCCACATCCTCATACATGCCAGGCAAGTAATGTAACCACAGAGACCCCACTACAGCCCCTATTCCAGAGAATTTTTATCTAAATTTTTGTAAAGTTTGTAAAGGTTATAACATCTACATAAACTGAAGGAGTACTTCTAAGATCATTATCAATTTGGTATAGTTAAATTACTATAGGTTAGATTTTAGAAGTGGGATAATTCAATAAACATGAAGAATAAACACTTATTGGGCAGAGACAAATATCTCAGTTTTTCCTATAAAATGTAAGCAAAACTGAAAGCCCACACCCTATGAATGTACCATTTTTTTTTAAATTGTCAAAATAGTTTTGCATCAAGCGTGGAATGTCTGCGGTAGACTGATAGACACACTAGTTCATAAAGCTCACACGAAAACCATAACATTTACATTTTTGCCTATGGTTTATAGTTAAAAAGAATGTTATTTTAGAGGCAACTTATTGAACAAAACTTACTGATGTTGGATTTAGTTAAAACATATTAACTTGGGCCTGGAGCGGTGGCTCAGTGGTTACCATACTTGCCCAGCATGCCAAGGTCATGGGTTTGAACCCCTGCACCACATACACAATGAAGTGTTGGAGCAACAAAAGTCACATGAAAAACTAAATAAAATTAATTTTCTCTTTCTCTATCACTCTTTCCCTCCCTGTCTTTAAAAAAACAAACCAATATTAACTTGATTCAATTCAACCCACTGTTATGTACTACCCCCTTTTACTAAATCATGGGATATGCAGCAAAGTGAACCACTGTGTCGGATGGTGCAGAGGCATACAGTACCCACAGGGCAATAAAGTCACATGGATCATGGCCATACTTTCTGGGATGTGCTACTATCTCATTGTGCTCTTCATTTACAATTCCATGATGATTAGTGATGGTGAACCTTCTTCTATATACCTATTGCACATTTGTAGTCCTTCTTCTGAAAAATCTCTAGAGCAATATCCCATTTTTAACAGCATCATTTGCAATTTTTGTGTGTTTTTGAAGTTCCTTATATATTCTGGACATCAATCCCTATTTAGATATACAGTTTATGAATATATTCTCCCATTCAGTACATTTCTCCTTACTCTGATATGTGTTCCTTACTGTGCAAAAGTACTGTATATTTCAAAACACTGGAAGAAATGATTTTTAATCTTTTAACCACATAGAAATGATGAATATTTGTGCAAAATATATATGTTTAACCTGATATGAACATTGCAAAATGTATAGATGTATCAAAATACCACACAGTGTCCCATTAATGTGTTTAATTTTTTATATTTTATGTATCATTTAAAATTAATTTAATTTAAAAACCACAAGAATTAACTTCTAATAATAAGACCATTATTGAACTTTATTTTGATCTATCCAAATATAAGCTCTGGAATTTCGCTTAGTATCTGCTACATAAGTCCCCACATAACCTTATTAGAAATTATATTTTTCTTCTTTCAATCCTTAGACATCAAAAGTCCCTTGAGAGGCATAGATATTACTTTAAGTTCCTTAAAGGAAATAGTTGTAAGATTTTTCTTCCTTACCTAATGAATCACACAACAAAAATTCGGTCACCTTCTGGAATCTTTGCAAAAATCTTACCTGCTTAATTACCTGCAAAACATTTTGAGCTTGGGAATGAGCCACATTTCCCTATCTGCCAATCAAGAAGAATTTTTATCTGGATTGATTTCCTATATGGGAATTACTTGTTACTTAAAAACTTTTTTTTAAAGATTTCAACATAATAACATGGAAAGTACTTGCTGACTTTTTTATAAGTTTTTTTTAATGCATAGAAAGGTGTTGATTATGTTTTTTTAGCAAGGAGTATGTAAGGGCCTCTTTGTACATATTATGATCATGTGTGTGCAAATACTTACATTGAATGTACATAAATATATGTGATGTTTTCTTACCTTACCAAGTATGTAGTAAATTTTTATTATCAACTAGTAAGGATTCACTTCAGCGGTTTTACTCTGTCTTATCCTTGAAGTTCTGTTCAGGGTCATTTAGTACTGTTTAAAATAGGGCTGTGTTTGTAATTCACAAGCTGAGACCAAATATCCAGATAAAGTAGCCTTGACCTAGGCCCTTGAGGCCATCGTGCAGTTTGACTTCCCAGACAGGAAGACAAGCTCAAACTCAAGTTCAGTTGTGTCAAAGGATAAAACTTTTATCTCAATATTTCCTCTTTTAATTTTTACCGTTGCAATTAAACAATGCCCAATTCTAGCTATAAATCCTTAGACCAGTTCCTAGTAAAATGGACAACATGCTTCAGAAGTCCATTGAAAATTATTACTTTTCCTGTAATCTGCCTCAGGCTCTTGTATGTAAAATTTTACCTTATATCTTACCATGAGAGAGGAATAGAAGTATTTAAAAATGCTTTGAAAAAAAGAAATCATTTTAGCCTTCAAGTCAAGCCTTTATATAGTATTGCACGAATGAATAAATCTACCACAGAAATAATACTTGATATATTTACATAATTATTGAATGTGGTTTTTAATGTAATCAATGCACTGCTGTAAAATGGGGGGATTACTCATCTTATCCCTTTCTATAAGTAGCAATGCCATTGACGGACAATGTATGTCAACAGGCCAAGAATGACTTAACACTATCTATTAACTCTAAAGGTAAGGGGTCACAGCATGGGTTTTTCTGAACATTAAATTTCTAGTTTGAATGTAATAATGAATATTTAGTAGGCTCTGACCATGTACAAAATCTTAAGCTAAGGAAAAATAATTACAACATTGATATTGTCACCACCCCAATTCAGTCTCAAAGGGCTCACTGTCTAGTTCCAAATACAATAGAGAGTATTGCCTTGTAATGGGATTTTGACTGCATTTGATAAGTTGCATCTCTGAGTCAAAGGGTGTGGTGGTAGAAGATAAACCCAGGAAAAAGAATATGCTAAAATTATGAATGTACTGAGTTATAGCAGTCAAGAGGCTCTGAGGCTCTCTTGATCAGATTGATATTTCGTAACATTTTTCCATTTTTAATTCTGATGATTCCATTAACAAATCACACAATTTCTAGAAGAATCTTTCTTGCATACAAATTAGCCTTTCACATGCATATAACAAAGGAACATTTCATCTAGCCTTTTATTTGAAGGGCAATTCACAATGATTTCTAAAATATGAAAAATCAGCTCATATAATATATATTAAAGCTGGAAGCAAAAATTTCAGAAGTATTGTTTTAACATTTCAATGTCCTTTTTAAAAATCCTTTAATTTGAAAATAGGAAATCATATTTCTTATATAGCTGGCCAGAAATTCATATTCTGGTAAAGTCCCATAAATTAAATAGTTTTATCTTCACAAAATAGGCATTATTTTCAGAATGTACAGATGAGGAAAGTAACTTGCCCCAGATCAGTTACTCAGCAAGTGGAGGAGCCTGAAGGAGTATAACTCAGATGTTCTAGTTACTGAGCTCATGTTTCTCAAAGGCTTGGGAATGTGTTTCTGTATTTATTGTCTCTTAAACAGCCTCTTGTACCTCCTGATAGTGCATTTGGCTTTTGTGACCTTCACCATAGTTTCTACATAAATTGTACTGCTTGAAAAGTGCCTTTTGCACTTAGCATTTGGAACCATCTATTCTTAGAAATGTTTTTGGCCTCTCTTCCCCAGCTCTTGGTAGCCCTTCAAGGGCTTTGTGGGATAGGAATGGTTTATTTCTGTTGCCTAAATGATACCATTCAAAAAATGAAACTAGTACACAGTGTAAAAGCAGCTCAAATAAATCCTGTTTCCCCATCTGCAGTGACAGCCCACTCTCACACTGCATGTGCATTCCTTTTAAATTAAAAAATAATTTAAACTCCCATATTACGATATTACTTTATACAAAATTACAGCAGAGTACTAGGAATGCAGACATGCTTGAATATGAATTTGCAAAAGAACGTATTGATAAATTCATTGCTTTTTTTTTTCTTTGTGGTACTGAGGATTAACCCAGCTGTGCTTAACTGCTGAGTCACATCCCCAGCCCTTTTTATATTTTATTTCAGTACACTGCTGTTTAGTTGATAGCAAATATTTATTGTGTTCTTGGATCTTTAAGCAGTTCTCAGCACTTGCCATACAGAGAGCGTCAGACCACGTGGCTAGGAATGAATAACCTAGACTTGTGTTATTCGATTACTTTATAGCATCTTGTCATGGTTGGACATTCCACACAATAGTGATGGTGATGTTAGCGATGCTTCCCCTGTTTTCACTGAGCTTTCTGTTCCTTATTTTTAAAGAAAACTATTGCTTTTTGTCTTATAAAGATATCTTATGATTTACAATATGTTAAAATTCTACCCCTTAAGTTGAACCACAGTCAATTTTTGACACAATTGTCAAAATATGAATATTTTTGAAATCCAAGCACAGATTTAATTATCAGTTTTCTTTAACATTTAAAAAGAAAATTATTGTTTCCATACTTTGTTCCTTCAAAACTCTCTTTGCAGTCATCCTTTAAGTTATATACATATATCGACTGATACCTGTCCTGAAGAGGACAGGACATAACAGTGATATGGACATAGCTCGATCTCAGATATTCTAGATGACAGCTATTTTAGAGATATCATAAAGTGGATGGGAAGTAAGTAGGTATTTAAAGTCTTGCCTGCCACTGAATTTAGTCTTTTCAAAGAAATTTAAATAGGTAATAGGTACTTTTGCTTGGTGATCAATTAGAAGTTCATAGGGAACATAAATATGTCTTAAATATCTAAACTGAAACCTTATTTCAAAGAATCAGAAAACAAGGAGTGGAGACTAGAAAATAAAATTAGACAATGGAACAGGTAACACAAAGAACAAATGTTTTGCAGGTGGATGAAACATGGAACTATGTATTTGACTGGAGGACCATCTGTTACATTGAAGGTGATAGCCCAGCACCCCATGTTAGGTTATCCTTATTTTGCAATAGTGCAAAATAATCTTTTAAGTTTGAATAACCAAATATTGTCATAAACATAAACTATACTTTAATCATACAATGGGAAATGAGTTACTTTCTTAAACTGCATCAGAATGCTATAGAAGATGACTAGCATTCGCTATGTAATTTTTAGCTTGCATTTTTGTAAGTCCATTTAAAACACTGCAGACAAGGGTTAGTAAGCAGGTTCACACTTGACTTGCATGGTAACATTTTATAATAATTAGTAACCTTGTCTACACAATAAGCCCTCCAGCACATAGAAGGACACATAAGGGTTTTCTGTATATTGATTTCCAATGAGTTGCATTGTGTTTTACCACACTGCAAACTGTTTAAATTAATAACTTTTCTAAAAACATTTGGGATGTTTTAGAAAAGTTGAAACATGAAAAAACCAGGGTATTTTATTTTTATGACTCCTTGCTGAAAGAATGTTTATATCAACCAATGCAAAACTTATGAACATTATATTGAATCTGTTGAAAACTGATTAGTGACTTCATATTTTGCTATTGCTAAAAACCAAAGTTTAGCAAATGATTAAATATGAATAAAATAAAAATATAGTGTTCACTTTAATAATGTATGATTTAAACTCATATCAGCATTTGCTACTGAACAACACAATTACTTTTCCAGACTTTGATTTCTATTTTGATACCTTCATTTGCTATTCATGTAGAAAATGACATCCCTATGTAAATGATTTCATGCAAACTGGGAATTGAAGTCAAGTTCCAAAAGGGAGAGTAAGCAGTGTATGAATTCATGTGAGTTCAACCATCCCAGTCAATCTCACACAAAGAAGCCCTGTGGGGCTTAATAATTTGGACAACTCGTGACATAGTGATTGTGTTTCTTCACCAGTTTCAAGTTTACTGCCCATTAGGGATTGCATTCTGACAAACATTTTAAATGAGAGTTTTACAGAGAGGAGACTGATTCAATAAGGAGTAATAAT
>PVKS010024684.1:12069-30864 GCA_004027875.1 Aplodontia rufa | reverse complement strand
AAATCTTAATAGTATAAGACACATATACCCTGATCTAAGAATTCTTTTCTTTTTAGATATATAATCATTACTATCTATTTAAGTCAACTGAATTTAACATTATATAGTTACCTGAAAGTAAAATCAGGTTAAAGTATGGTTAAAATTTACATACTATAGAATTTAGCTGTGGAAAATGAAAAGCTATTGCTTTTCAAATTGTAACAATATTAAGATTGAAAAAGTCAATGAACAATTTACTTAATAAGCTAAGTCTTATTGTTGAAAACAAATTATTTCAACATTTAAAGGCCCTTTTCAAGCATAATTTTGCATTATTATTATTATTATCATTATTATTATTATTACTACTGTTGGTGTTATTACTAAAGGTGTGCCATATCAGAATTTCTCCAGGTGGACACATTGTTCCTTATATTTTGCACAAAAGACACCAGACCATTTGGGAAATAAAGTAAAATGTACCATTAAGTTGTGGGACCAAAGCTCATTAAAGAACTCATTTGAAGAAATGGCATCTCCATTACACATAAATTGCTTCTACACACTAAATAAGCTCTATCCGCGAGAAAAAAGCAAATCAGTCACATTGATTTTGAGAACATTTATCTTTAGTTCTTTAGTGAAATTAGAGAGACTAGGAAGTTTATCCTACTTAAGATGAAAGACATGAAGAAATGTACTTTTTCTCTTTTTATAAATTAGAGTGTATTTAAATAAAATAGGAAACAGAATCATTCATTATTTTTAATTTTAGTTTTCTTTAGCTTTCTTCCTCAAAGGAAAGATTTGAAAGATATAAAATTTTAATGTTACATATGAATTTTGGAAATGTTAATCTTTTTAAGTTTTACATCAATACCTCCTTAAAACTTGATCTCCATTACCTTATCTATTTATCAAATTAACTTAGGGGCATGAAAAATGGTTTAAAAACACGTAGGGTCTTTGTAAAAGAAGGAAAATAGTTACTATAGTTACTGAGGATTTTACTCCAAAAGACTGGGAATGTAAATGGAACAATTTATGTATTGGCAACGACCAGATTTGCTCTTTCTGATGTTTAATTATGGAGTGGATAATTTAAAGATAAATTTTAAGCAGCAATCATACTCTTCATAAACAAAAAACAAAGGATTGTATTCAGTTATCTTTCTGTATAAAAATCACAAAGAAAATTCTAAGTTTAGTAACATTAACACCATTTCCCCCTCAAATTATCATATACTTTATTCTAGATTACAAAGATGATGTTCAAACAATATGGTAATCTAACTACGTGTTCCACTCATTCCTTAGATCTGATAATTGACTTCAGGGAGAAGCATAACAAGGAAATTAAAGTTGTGTAAGAGTAAAATAATATATAATCAGTGCATTTAGTCCTGCCAAGTTGCATTTTTTTCACCATATACCACAGCAATACAATTCTCTTTATAGGTAATGGAAATGCTCAATTTTTCTTATGTTTTTATTCCACACAAATTATTTGAATTTTAAGTGAATTATTTCCTCTTTCATGTTGGACATTTGAGGACATAAATACTTTACAGAAATAAAGCCCCAGATTCACCAATTTCTAATATTTTGGACAACTCTCCTAAGTTATAGCATAAGGCCTTTTTATTTGAAAACATCTATAAACCACAGATCTATTCCAATTCTCAGATTATGGTATTGTGAATTGTCAATTTAGGGATACACTTGGAATCCTCTTGAGTGTAAATATTTTTATTGTAATTCGGAATTCTGGCGTGTTTATGTTATTATGTAAAATTTTCTCTCACAGCATCTTTGAAATTTTGGGAAAATATTAGTTATGGCTTATTAAAATAGTAAGCACAAAATATTTAATCCTACATTATAAAAATCAGTGGAACATCTATAAGGGTGGATTAAATGTTTTTATGCAAAAAGGATATTGTTTAAAAACTGGGAAATGATATTTTAATAATTCATTATTTATCAAAAATGCAATTAAAGGTCACAAAATGTCTTTAAAACAAAATTGCTTACAGTGCCTACACATAATAAATGGCTATAATATTTGTTAAATGATTTATTTGGTGTGGTTGCTATAAATGCCTGTGCAATATAGTTTGTAAAATCTAGCCCAACTAAGTTCATGGAAGTTTGGAACTAGTCTGATAAGTGAACATGATGTTTTTTCTTGTTTTGAATGGCATAAAAATCAAATGTTTTTGGCAAATGTTGTTATTTCTCGTGAAATAAAGTCAGGTAACTCAAAAAATATTTGAGGAGCATATTCCATGAATCCATGACTTAATGATTACATCAAAATGAGGCAAATGGCAGGGTTCTTATTATAATCTCTCCTTTTTCCTCAGCTCGGTACAATGAATATTGAGTTTTCTTCCAAATGGAAATCATTGAGACTAACCAGGGTGTGTCTATTATTATTGGCAGTAGAGAAAAGTTGAGACATAGATAGGAGACAGTCTGCATTTGATGAATCTAATGCCACAGGTTGACTAACCATTTTATACTCATCTTTGTTAACTGTGGAATGCAAACAATAACATTATATTGTAATATTATTTAAAAATCAGGCAAAGAGTGTGAATAAGCTCTTCTTCACACATAATAGGTTTGTCTCAAGTTTTTGAATAAGGAAATAATTTTAGATAAAAGATTTAAAGGCAAACAAAAACAGATGATTCCACCCTTCTCTGGACATGAGATGAAAAGATCATCAGAAACAAACCAACAAAACTACCAAGAATTGTACAGGGGCAAGGGATGTGGTCCAGGAATAGGACATTAGTTGTGTGAAACCAAATGTGATAATTATCTTTTGCTGTTTAACAAATTATTAAAAAATATAGCAACTTAAAGTAATAGACATTTATTACCTCACAATTTTTGTGAATCAGGAAGGGGTACAGCTCAATTGGGTTTTCTGCTTTGCTTGATGGTCTCTCACAAAGCTGCAAACAAGTGTTAGTCCAGGGTCTATGATCTTAGACCTTATCTGAAGGCTCAAGTAGGGTTCCAAGCTCACTTAGCGGTTATTGATACCATTTAATTCCTGTGGGCTATTGGGCTGCCCTCCAGAGTTTCTCTGAGTTCCTTCCCAACAGGCCATTCTCACCTGGTAGCTTGCATCATCAGATCAGGTGAACCAGGAAACCTATAGGTCTCCCACCAAATGGAGGTCATGATCTTTTGAAACTTAATCATCAAGTAGCATCCTATTACTTTAGAAGCAAATTGCTAACTCCAACTACAACTCAGGTGGAAAGACTTACAAAAGATTATTCATATCAAGAGGTGGGGATTTTAAAAAACATCCTTGAAATGTACCTATTACATGGAATTTTGATAGTTATTGTCTCAAATCTGTAGATCATTTTGAGGAATGTCGTCTGAATAACATTAGGTCTTATGATCCATGAGCATGGGATGCCTTTATTTAAGTCTTCAACTGCTTTGAATGATGTGTCACAGTTTTCTTTTTTTTAAGAGAAAATGGAAGGACGCTGAGAGAGACAGAGAATCTTTTATTGAGTTTTTCACATGGCTTTCGTTGCTCTGACACCTAGGTGTGTATGTGGGCGCTAGGGTTTGAACCTGTGCATCTACACGTGCTGGGCAAGCACCACAAATTCCCAGCCACTGCTCCAGCCACTGCTCCAGCCCCATGTGCCACAGTTTTCAATGTACAAATCTTGTGCTGTTTTTGTTTGCTAAATTTATTCTGTAGAGTTTTGTTCTTTTCAATCACATTGTAAATTTGTGCTCCTATTTTTATTTTCATTTCAATATTTCTTGTTGATAAACATTGGCACAGTTGATTTTTGTGTGTTAACCTTGTATGTTGAAATATGTTTGAACTAGTATATTGTATGTAATCTCTTCTTTCTTTCTTCAGGTTCTCTGTAACATCACATGTTCTTTCCTAATTGTTTTATCTTTCTGATGAATGTGGTATATTGATCTGTCATTTTCTTTTCCAGGGATATTGGTACAATTTTAGTATTAGGATATATTGAGGCTTCACAAGGAATGGAAAGTTCTCCTTTTCTTTCTTTTTCTTCTTCTTCTACTATTTCTTTGTTTTGTGGTTTTTTTTTTTGTTAGAATTGGGAAGGATTTTTTTTAACATTTGGCAGTTTGCCAGTGAAACCAGTGGTTGCTCTTTGTAGAAAGTTTTAAAATTAGTAATTAAATTTCTTAGTTGTTGGCACAGAATTAATCATGGTTTTCTTGTAATCTTTTAAATTTCTTTAATGTAAGATTAATACCACTTTTTTATTCTTGATTTAAGTATTTGAATCCTTTTGTTCCCCTTCATAGGCTTAGCTAAACTTGTCCACTTCATTGATCTTTTCAAACAACTAGTTTTTGGGCTCTATTTTTTTGTTTTCTATTTTTATTTAGTATTCTAGTTTTTATTATTGTTTTTCTTTAGTTTGTTTTGGGCTTAATATACTTTTCTTGTTTCTAGATTCTTAAGATGGAAGGTCAAGTTATTGATTTAAGATTTTTGTTCTCTTTTCCAAGTACAAATGTTATTAAAACACTTATAAATATTTCTGTATGCACTGCTTTAGATGCATTCTGTAAGTCTGATATGTTTTGTGTACATTCTTATTCAGTCCAAAATATTTTCTCATTTCTTTTTGGGTTCATTCTTTTGCCTATTCATTATTTAGGAGTGTGTTGCTTTATTTCCAAATATTTGTGAATGTCCCAAATTTCATTCCATTATGTTCAGAGAATATGATTTGTATACTTTCCATCTTTTCAAATTTATTGAGACTTGTTTTATGGCCTAACAGATAACCTTTCTTGCCCACGTACACTTGCAGAGTTCTGGTGTTCAATGAAGTAGAATATAAATGTCTGTTAGATTTAGCTGGTCTGGTTATAGTGTTGCTCAAGTATTAAATTTCTTTATTTTTCTCTCCAGTTACTTTATTTTTCAGGCTAGGGTATTAATGTTTTTAAATATTATTCTAGAGTTGTCTATTCTTCAATATTTTAGGGCTTTTTTTGTGTATTTTGGGGGACATCTTAATTGCATGTCATCTTGAGAGAGCAACTTATTAATAGACTATTCTCTGTATTTATAAGTTTTTTATTTAAAGCATATTGTTTTCCATACTAATATATCAACTTTATCACTTCTTGATTATTGTTTATAAAGTATTTCTTTTCCCTTATTATTTTACCTTCAAGATATTTGTGTATCCCAATCTAAAGTGCATCTCCATAGATGGCATATAATTCCATCCTGTTTACTTTAACCCCATTTCCAATCTCGGACTTCGGATTAGAGTGTTTAACACTCTTTAAATATAATCACTGATAGGTGGAATTTATTTCAGCTCCTTTTCTATTTCTTCTCTATATTTCTTATGTTATTTTTGGTTCTCTATTCTTCAATGAATTTCTTCTTATGTATTATAAACTTTTCTATTCTAGTGTTAAATTTATTCGAGAATTAAATTGTACTCTTATATTTTTACTGTATATTTTTAGTTATTTTCTTAGTGGTTGTTCTGGGTATTATGATTTATATTTTTATTTATACAAACCTATTATGGATTAGTACCAACTTCATCTCAATGATGTACATTAACTTGGCTTCTAGTTAGCTGCATTTGATCCCCTTTTTGCTATATCATTATAAAACTGCATCATTGTACTTTGTATCATAATTTATATGCAATTATGGTAATTACTTTGCCCTTTTAAGTCATGTTGGAGAAAAAATTGTTCTAGTAAAAATATACATTTATGCTGTCTTTTATATTTACTGTGAAGTTATCTTTACTAATGCCCTTTATTTATTTCACTTAGTTTGAGTTACTGTATAGCAGCCTTTCATTACTGTATGAAGGACTTCATTAGTATTTCCTTAGGGTAATCTGTGAGTGATAAGTTTTTCTAGGTCTTATTTTTTAAGGAAATATCTTAGTTTCTCCTTTATTTTTCAGAGAGTGGGGATGAGAATAGCATACTTTTTAAAATATCACAAAATCCACTGCTCTTACCAAAGTTCAGTCTGTTCTTTTTTTTTTAAATATATTTAAGGAAGTGTGCAAGCTTTTGGTTAATTTACAATTTTGAAAAAGTTGATTCTGACATATTTTGCAAATTTCCTATTGCATTTATGGAGAAGACAGTCATGGAAGTTATTACTATACCATTCCTCATTATTTCTTGTTAAGATTAAGTGAAGTTGCCTTCTAATTCTAAAGGCTGTCATTATACTGAAGAATGTTTTATGATTGCAATCTTTGTGTTTTTATTCATGAAAGATGGTGATTCTATTCTTGTCTGCTAAAAAATAGTACAGGTTTATTAAAAAGTAGGTCAAGTTACTGTTTTTACTGGTACCATTAGCATTTTAAGGTAAACTCTCAGCTGGATGACTGGATGGATTAATTTTAAATAACCATTTTAATCATTTTCCTAACTCAGTGTTTGTGACTCATGTATTGTGAGACTGAGTGGTATTGAGCAATAGTTAGGAGGTAAAGCATTGTACAACCTCAGGAAGGGAGTGATGTTTGCTATTTTTCTTCATATCTATTCAAACTGATATGGAAGTAATATGTGCAGAGCCATCTGGCATTTTTCTTAGGTCTTCCATCCACCAAGCTGTTGTTATATCTTGCCCTTTATAAGGAGGAATGATCCTCTAAAGAGGAAATTACTCCCACACATTAGGAACAAATAAACCAGTGGAAAGCTTTATCCCTTGTACTTCTTTATTTATATAGCTTTATGTATTTTCATTCCCAACACTTTTTTTTTTTAAAAGAGAGAGGGACGGTGGGGGAGAGAAAGAGAGAATCAATTTTTATTCAGTTTTTCATGTGGCCTTTGTTGCTCCAACACTTCCTTGTGTATGTGGTGCTAGGATTTGAACCCATGCATGCATGCTAGGCAAGCGCCATAACTGCTGAGCCTGATTCTGAACACTTTTAAAACTCTTTAAACTAGGAAAAAAGGAAAGAAAAGAAGAAAATAAATATCAATCCTCTCTGAAAATAAACAATGATGGAGAAATCAAATTTAAAAGGAACAAAGAAGTTTTGAATTTCAATAACTATTGATTTATGCTAGGCAGTGGTTAAAATCATTAAAAGGAAATAACCCATATTCCAATCTTACCTCTTTAACATTGATGAAAGGAATTCAAAGCAATGTTAGCAAATAAAATCCATTACAATATCAAGAGAATAGTACAAATAACCAAATAGTGAGCAAAATTGCATCAATAATGTTGTTAAACTTTTATTTATTTGACCCACTGTAGCTAAAGAAAAAATTTTATATCTGGGCTGAGTATTCATACCTTATATTCATGACTACAGGCCTCCAATGGATATTTGATTGTGTATAGGGATTGCACTATATTTCACTATCATGCTAAATACTTCTTTCAACCTTACAGAGAAGGGGGCCCAGGCTAGGATTTACATCCATTTTTAGCTAACTTGAAGGTGGTGGTGGTTTTTATTATCTACTTCATAAGGAAGAAGCATATTGTTTCCTATCAAATTATTATTATTGGCATTCATCAGCAATGAGTGGTTTCACTTTTTCAGTGACAGGTTAAAACTTGAGTAAGAAACATTTCTGCTCCTTAAGGGAACTGTGCCCCAAATTTTGTTTTTGCATGTGTGTGTGTGAGATAGGTACAAGCTTTTTGGAGAGATAAGCACTCTATAGATGTCACTCTAATACTGAATTATAAACTGTGGGATAGTATGAGAGATGGAAAAGGAACGAGTTCACTGAAAGTTTAACACATGATGAATTCACAGTCATGGGAAAAAAACTGAAACTGCTCAGGAATGTGTGAGATATCAGACCATAACAGGAAGGCCTGTTGTCTAATTCCCATGTGACAATAGTAATGTTACACAACTTAGGAGTTCATGATCAGGGTGAAGGATACAGAACCTTAGTAGTAGAGATGCAGGACATCTGGAGTGGAAAGATAACGGTGTTACATAGACTGGATGTCATAAACAGAGTGCTTACTGCAAATGCTTTTTTAAGATGTATTTTTGTTTGATAAACTGTAAACTATCACAAGAAATAAAAAGCGGCACAGAGTGTCACTGGCACTCTTCTGTGATCTTGCCACGCGTTCCCTAGGGTTCCTGCCTACATTCTTCAGCAGTATTTAAGGGGTGATCTCCAGCACCTCTCACAATAAACTTCCATACTTTTTTCAGTTAAAGGGACCTATTTAACATCATCCTTCTGTTTAAAAAAGCAGATCCCATATGTATTCATTATTTAAATTAATATTCTCTGAGCATGAATTATGTTCCAGTAATGTAAGAGTAAACCACTCTGTTCTGATAGTACTTACATTCCAGTGAGGGAGACAGACAGCAGACATATAATAATAATATAAATGTCTTATAATGATTAGTGCATTAAATGCAAGAATACTGGGTAAATACTGGAGAGTTACAAGGTAGGAGGGTATGTGTAAAAAGAAATGGTTAGTAAAACCTTCCCAATGAGGAAATACTTAAGGAGGGCTTTGTAGGAGAGGAACCATGAGTTCAGAAGGTATATGAAGGCAGGGACTCTGCCCAAAGAGAACATTTATTTTTGCATTTACACTGATGCAAAGTAATAGTTGGTACAACTGCTGGGATTTTTAGCACAAAATACGGTTGAGGCAGGGTACTAAGCTGTTGTCTTAGTCACTTATTATTCAACTCCACACACTTACAAAATGAGTCAGTTTCAGTTAGTAATACCATGGTGCAATTTATCAGGAAAATATTAATAATTTTGTTACATCTCAACATTTGAATACACATCTTTTTAATACATAGTGAAATAGTGGGAAGCAGATATGAGGCATTTCTGCTGTGTCTGATACTTGTGTGATGATTGTCTCCAGAAAAAAACATTTGCACAACACTTTGAGTTGCAAGCTGAAAGAGCTACTTTTCTAGTAGAGGAATATTTTTACTTGCAAAACCACTGACAGGAAAACTATAGATTTTAAATTGCATCTGCAGACATTTTCCTGAAATCAAAAGAAGTAAGGCAGAAGTTTGTATGCGTTACCTTGATTTTGATAGTTTCTTAATTCTTGAAAGACTTCTGATGCCATGGATAGTAATTTCTAAAATGTGGCTTCAAAAATGCATATAATACATATATTAAAATGTAATAAAATATTTCAATATTTAGAAGATGTGTAATTCTGTGAACTGATACTTTGCAAATGTCAGTGCTTGATACTGCAAAATCATAAGTGAAAAGAGCCATTCCAAGTAAAAGACAAAACAGTAGCTTTTAATGTAACAGAATACAAAAATATCATTGATATGTTTTTACACTTCACATTACAACTAACCTTTAAGAAACATCCACATGTATCAAGTAAGTTGTATCAAATGGGAATATCCAGAGCAAATTGAAAAGTCTATTAAAGTATTCCTTCCTTTTCATGCCATTGTGAAAGCAGATTTTCTCCATATATTTCAACCTAAGCAACGTGTTTCACTGATTAAATGTAGGAATAGATAGGAGAATATGTCAGTACATTGAAAAAGATAATTTTTTATATCATTACAAAAATGGTTTTGACATCATAGATCTCCTGAAAGTGTCTCCAAGAAGGAAAGATGAGTAGGGATTGCCTAACTAAAAAGAAAAGAAAAATTTTGTTTTCAATGGAAAGGGCAGAAAACATGGATGCAATATGATGCCCAGACTGTTCAACTAGTCATAGCTGCATGGGCTTATTTAATTGTGACTGTTATAATAACAATGCAATGAGATTAAACAAACATGCTGAAAGACAGTAATTGGCTAAAGTAATAATTCTTTTAGAAGTAAGATAAAATTTACCCAACCTAGTTTTAATATTTCAAATCTCTGAAGATCAGCAAGAAGACACCAAAATCGAGTAAGTTTTTGATTCAGCAGCCAAGAAGCTTTGTGTGTATGTAAGCTGAAGAATTAGGTACTTAAGTTAGTATTGCATGTTTTCATGCTAGAGTGTGCTGTAATGATTTTGTTGCAATTAATTTTAAAAATCAAAATGTGAAAAGAGTAGGGACCATATACTGAGAAAAGTAATGACCATATATGGCTTGGAGTTGGGATTTCTTTTAATTCCATTGCCACAGAATGTTGACATACATTAAGTAAGCTTATTACTGTCAATATTTAGCTTCAGAGTCAGTATTTCTAAAATTAAGTAAGCATAAGCTCTGTATGCTAACATTTCTATGTAAAAATTTAGTACCACAGTTAGTGTATGGATGTTGACAGAACTGGAGACTTCAGTTATTTGAATACAGTTACCTGATTCTTCTCAGTCAGTAAAGGTCAGTTTTATGGTTTAGATATGAGGTTTCAACCAAAGCTCATCTTTGAAACAATGCAAGAGAGTTTAGAGGTGAAATGATTGGATTAGGAGCATCTTAGTGCATTGATCCTCTGATAGGGATTAACTAGGTAGTAACTGTAGGCAGGTAGGCTGTGGCTGGAGGAGGTGAGACACTGGGAGCCTGCTTTGGGGTATATATTTTGTACTTGGAAAGTGGAGCTCACTCTCTTTATGCTTTCCTTCACCACACTTTTCCACCATGATGTTCTGCCTCACCTTGGGTACCGATGAATGGAATTGGACAGCTATGGACTAAAACCTCTGAAACTGTGAGGGCCCCCCCCCAAAAAAATTTTCCTCCTCTAAGTATTCTTATCATGTCTTCTGGTCACAGCAGTGAAAAGGCTGAATAAAATAGTTTCTTATGCTCAATATTTAGCTTAAGGTCAGTCTTTCTAAAACTAAGTAGGCATGAGCTCTGTATGCTGACATTCACATTAGAAAATATTGTCCCACAGTTAATCCGCAAATGTTGACAAGTCTAGGGATTTTTCAGTTATTTAAATACAGACATCTAATTCTTCCCAGTCAGTACACCTCAGTGAAATATTCAGAAAATTGTAAAACTGGAAAAATTAGGTCTTAATTACATAAACATAGAAAATCGAATAAAGGACATACTAGGAACTTGAAGGGTCTGAGTTTTCCTTCTGATATAATTTAAATGTGTGATCCTGAAGAAAGATATCAAAGACTCTAAATAGGGCACAACTCTCAATATCCACAAATCTGGACATATTAGTTACAAATTATATTTTAGAAAATCAGTGATATAAGCAGCTCTGTAATGTAGATAAGAATGAGAAGCAAGTCCATATATTGTAATAAACAATGAAGATTTTAATGTGATAGGAAAAAACAAGGATTTACAAAACGTGTCGTATTTTCTTCACAGTTTATGTAGTACTTTAGCTTTAATAGTAACCCCATCATTCTATCCTTAAATAATCCTGCTATGAGCATTATTAAATTTTTAAATGAGTAGGTTCTTTGGAATATTTTATGTTTGCCAAGGTCAGAACATGAATTGGAAACCTGGATTTGTTCACTTAATATTCAGCTTTGATAAAAGGTGGCATAATACAGAAATATTCCAAATATTCTATGAAAAGGATATTGCATCTTTAGCTAGTGAAAACTAGCTAGGGAAACGATCTTGCTGGTGACTTTGCACAATGAAGGTGACACAAGTCACCACACATGTCAAAGTGGGTATAGCCATCTTACTGAATTCTCTAGGAACAAAACAGTGTACCTTATGAATCCCAAAATGTTGCAATTCTAAGACAGCGATCGTATGAGATTTTTATATTATTATTATTATTAGACAAACTCATAAGATAGAAATCTTTTATCATTATAAATATTTATTTTGCTACGTGTAGGACAGAAGAAATTCCTTTTAGGCAAGTAGATGGAGAATGAAAAGTTTAATTTTTCAATATTTATTTGTTCTTAGAAACAAAAGATAATAGAAGTAAATCAGTAGAGGGTATCTGCTGCAAAACCATGCTCATTGGGGAAATTCAAATTTAGCAAATTAATAATAAAAAAAACCCTTCACTGTGTAATTATTTTCATGTTGAGAATCCAGAGTCAAAGTTTTTAGGGTAATGGTTATAAAAAATAGAAGGCTGATTACCTAGACTGCTAGCCACTTGATTTTTTTATTCTTCAAAACGGTCAGTTAAGGGGGCTGGAGTGGTGGCTCAGTGGTTATGCACCTGCCTCTTACGCGCAAGGACATAGGTATTGCATACACAACGAAGTGTTGGAGCAACGAAAGCCAAATGTAAAGCTAAATAAAATTGATTATCTATTTCTCTCTCTCTCTCTCTCCCCCTCTCCCTCCCTCTCTCTCTCTCTCTCTCACTGTCCCTTTCTCTCTTAAAAACTAAACAAACAAGTAAACAACACTAACAAAAAATGGTCAGCTAGGAAAGGGATTTCTCTTTCATTTTCCACCTTTTACTTAAGAAATTTTCATAGTGCCTCATGTACAAGATACTGTGTTTAAAAGTTTACCTTCCTCACAGTGAACTGTGAAAACTCCCAGGTCCACACCTTGGAAACTGAACAGAGTATGAATAGTAATTAACATGGTCTGCGTTTGCACCATTTATGTCTCTAATATTAAGTGATTTTGGATATATCATTTTGCATCTAGACCTTAATTTTTGTCACTTATTAAATGAAGAAGAAAAAATCTAGATAATTATCTTTCCTTCTAAAATTTAATATTCTGATATTTTTACTAAGAAATAAACTTGTTTATCAGGGTGTGTACAAATGATCTTTCCTGAAGAAACAAAACAGTTTGCAAGTTTTTAGTAGCCTAGACCTTATCCTCAAGAGCCACATTTCCCTCCTGTGCAAAACTATGGCTCTTTGTAATGATTTCTGCGTTGGCTCATGGAAATTAGAGGTGCCTGGATAGTGAACAGTGGTTGATACTATAAGAAGCTCAGGTTTTCTTTGCAATTTCCAAGACTACTGAAATAAGGACTAAACCAGACTAAGCTAACTGTATCTGTTCTTGTCCTAGCTGAAGGAACTTTTAAAAATCTGTGTGCTGAGTGCAGACCTCCTTATTTTGGAGGATTTGGCATGTTAACAGACAGACAGGTTAGGTATGGAGGAATGCTTTGAGCCTCAATAGGTTGTTCCACGCAGAAATAGTAAAATTGCACTCAGAAATAGTGGAGATAGACTGGTTCATGCTATATGTTCTTTTCTCTACGACAAATCTTTGAAATGAAAAACCTACAAGTCTGCATACAAATTAGCTATGAAAAACAAAGGCAGAATATTCAAAGTTCACCCTATACATATTAATCACAGTAATTCAAAGTAAAATACCAATGGAAATAAGGGTAGGGTGTTGGGGATGGTAATTTCTAAACACATCATTTCAACATGCACAATTGAAGATTGTGTTTTTCTGAGTAAGTGTTCAATTAGGAAGGTCCTCTCAGTTTGAATGTAAGTTGATTCAAATATAAAGTTTGAATAGGTAATCAATAAGAATACAACTTTTTGAATCTAATTTGGATTGTGTCTTCCTCCTTTAAGTTATTAAGTCACTATCTGAGGTTTAATTGGATTTTTAAAAGAAGTTTTTCTGAGTTATTTGAAAACTGTATATAGTTGTTTTTGAATTTTGATATTTTATCACACATTATTCTCTTTCCATAACGGTGGTCCAGAACCAACTAAAAATATTCAGTCCCTGAATACCTTTTCTCATTATCTAGGAGTTAAAACAGAGTTATGAAAGATTTCAGATGAGTCATATGCTAGGCAGAATATTCTTGAAAGACAAATATAATAGAAAAATGGGTTACGGTTATGTAATGAAATTGTCAAAGATTCAGAGTCATCTTTGGGGGTACACTAATTAAGAGTGCTGTAAACTAGTGGCTAGATGGGCTGAAATGTTTCTGTCAATAAAATTGATGTCATTTCATACCACTTCTACAAGACTGCTCTCTTTGTACAAATCAGAACCAGCAGTTAATTTGAGCTTGTCAATATGATGGTGTCACTTATAGTTCATTGATTCTTCTCATGATAGTAAAAGATGTTTGTATTTTTCATAGTGAGACTTTTTGCATTTTGAAGTTGTAGGAAAACATTTGCATAAACCACGTTTCACTTTGTCCAAAGAAAATGTATAGTTTTTACTACAATCTTGTATTAACAAATACTTTAAAATAGAAAATAAATATAAATGCAGAAAAAATTGTTTAGATAGACATTTGCAAGGCTCTAATTGGCAGAAAACATTTATCCAGCTCTTAACAATTTACCACAACCCTAGAATCAACACAAAATGTTATAGAACTTTAGAATCTAATAGTTTTCTACTGAGTGTATTGCTGTGAGAGTTAGAAAACGCATTCATTGTGAAAATTATCCTGGCTGCTTCACTGAGAAGTGACAATATTGTTTGTTTGTCAAACAGCTTGAAAAACTATACAGTGCTATTAGGAGCATTATGGAAATGATAGGTAAGGAGATTATTCTTACTTGTTGCTTTGTTATTTGGTAAAGGCATGATGGTAATGGCCTGCCTATCTTTTCATTACTAATGGATTACCATAATAAGATCAGCAGTCTGCTTTTTAAAAAAATCACTGTATAATCACAAAAGTGCTAGCAAATTCATCTCAGAAATGCAACATTCAGTCACTTTTGTGGAAGATATTTGTAAAGTGATTTGAGAAAGATGAATTATCTGTACGTTGGACAAATGACATTTATATAGTCTTTGTCTAAAATATTCCTTTTGCTCTCCTACATATGCAGTTTTCTACGAATGTTCTCAATTGAATATTTTATTTCTATTTTTACTTTGCATTTTTTTATTTCCTCAAAAGAAGAATGTGAAGATTGGAGTTTTAATTGTTTCATATAGAATAATTGATATAATAACCTCTTAGTTATCTGGCTTATGACTTAGGAGAACTGATTTTATGAATGTGATTAGGATGGGAGGTAATTCTGCTTTACCTTCCAATTATTTATTGGCACTATATCAATGTCTCATAATTCTCACTTTTAGATATTTAAGAGGTAGTTTCAGGGTCAAACTTGGAATACAGAAGAGAAATGTGTAGGAATTGGGGGAGTTAAGGTCAAATAGAGGGCAGGAGAAAGTAAATATAATATTTTAATTTTCAGTATTACAGTTCTGTTATATAGATCTCATCGTATCATGGGAAAGAGAGGTTTGGGGTGCTGGATGTAAAAAGTCGTTTGACTATTGTATTGTTCAGCAAAACAGATTTGAGGCTCAATAATGTAAGACAAAGAAATTGGAGACATAAGTTTATATTAATATTAAAATCTGCTATGTTACATTAAAGTGTCTGTAGGTTTAAAGTATATCCTTTTACAAAGGATAATCATCCTAAAATGATGCAAACATAATTCGTAGCTTCTGTAGACCAGTTTGTCTCCACAGCCATCCATGCAGAAGTGGGAGCAGAACTGGGGGATAAATATTGCCCTCTTCTACACATCATAGAAAAACACCTACATATTGCTAGAGCAGGGTGGGGGGAATAAAATGTCAACAACTTATTTGACTCAGTAAAATCCTGAGAATCTGGTGCCCCTGGTCACTGCAGTATTGTGGCCTCTCTCTCTCTCTCTCTCTTTTCTTTTTTTCAAAGATTGGCCTTGCCCAGATGGGCTGGGTTTATCTTTCAATTCAGGTCCTCCTGGGGTAAACACATTAGGCCAGTCCAACCCACTTCTTTGCTCTCTATTCAGCTTCTTTCCCTCATGGCATGTTAATGCAGAATTTCAGTCTCCATGCTCTGAATTGGTGCAGGAAGCCATACGATGCTCCAATTTTATTAAGGCCCACACTGTGTTTTCATCCTCTCCACCATGAATCCAATCATTGTGCAGATGTTGACATCCTAGGTGAAATTTTTTCTATTTGCTTTTCTACTCCACTGCTCCAACATTGAGGTGAGTAAGGGAATACCCTTAAAATCATCATAACTGCATATATTAGCATGGAAGTAGCATTGTAACTGGGGACATTTCCTTCTCCTGGGGGTTCACTTATGTTCATATGTTTTCCATGCTGAGCTATGGGTGACTTTTCTGCTGGTGAATTCATGCTAGAAGTAATACTACATAATTTTCAGAAATCAGCTGTTCATCACACAGAAACATTCTATTGGTCTTAGAGGTGTTCATCTATTGAAAAATGAAATTAAGCAGATAATAGTGTAATTAATTCTAATATATTTATTTGTTTACTTGTGAATACCAAAATATATCTGACTATAACAAATTGTGGTACCTCTGGAAGCCCAATAAATATTAAATTAGAAAATTCTGAGAATACAAGGTATGTGTTTGCACATGCATATATACTTACAACATGTATTGTATTACACTGATTAAAAAAACTAGTGTTATAACAGTATGATTATTGATTTTTAAATGGTCTTAATAATGTAGATTCATGATAAGAGATTAGGAATCTGAAGCTGTAAACATATTATCAGTTTGTTGAATTTGTGGAAGTATATGACAATTTTTAGAAACAATTTGATAAGTAAATCTTCCTTCCTAATAGTTTCAATATTCAAAAGAACTAAATTTATGAACACATGCTCTGTTAGTAATATAAGCTTGTGTTGTTGTACAACTATTTTTTGTTTCTTAGTGGTGTTTAGTTTTTCTTTTCCATAGCTACAGATGCCTTTTTAAAAATAAATTTAAGATTTAGCTTAGACAGAATTTATATTACTATTTAATATATGGTCTTATAGTAAATAACTTTGTCTTAAGTCCCTACCTTGTTTGACAGATTTCATGATCCTTAATTCTTTAAGTACTCAAATTTAATTTTATCTGTACAACACTCTAAGAATACTAGTTTTTTCTACACTAATGAGATTGTCAACAAAGGGCATTAGTATTACTGCATGTATAGCATTGTTTTGGCATTTCCATATTTTAAACAAAATCAAGAAATTTTAGATACATGACAAGGGCAAAAACAGGGAGAGTAGTTATGACAGACATGAACACAGACTTAGCTTGGAGCTTGCTTTATATAGTTTGGAACTTCAATGTAACGCACGGCCAAGTTGCTAAAGGTGAGGTCACCAACATGGCACTACTGGGAAGGCCTAGTGGGAGATCTTTGAAGGTGTACTCTCCAGGGGATTCTGGGTACCCAGTCTTCTTTCTTTTTTCTTTTTGTACTCTATAATATAATCGGTTTTGCTCCATTACAGAGTCTCTGTGTTGCCTTATGACAGATCCAAAGCCATCAGGGCCCACTTATTATGTTCTGGTACCTCAAAAAGTATGAACAAAATAGATCTTTCTCTTTATATACTGATCTTTCATAAACATTTGTTGTAGTGATGGAAATCTGACTGACACAGAAACTCCTTGTCTCTATTCCAAAAAGGGATACATGGCCATTTCCTTTGCTCCTGTTAGGTAATAAAGTGGAGCACACTAATTCAAAAGATAAGAAGATGTTACTTTAATGCTGACTTCTGAAACAAATTTATTGCATGAGACCTTTGTATTCTGCAGGAGTAAATTCCTCACATATATTTACTATCTGTGACAGCTGAGTAAAATGTTAAAGCATATTTATCCAAAGCATTTTTGAGATTTAAAAAACTTGGGCATCATTCTTAATTCCCTCTTATAATTCATACTCCATATCACTTAATTAACCACATACTCTCAGGGGAGTTCTCAAATCAACATTCTATGCTATTATATCATCTTTCACAATTCACACTGTTGCTTTACCTTTCAAATTGTCATCTTCTTTGACATGTGCAATAGTCTCCTAAGTGCGCTCTCTTCCTTTTTTCCCATTGCACAAAATACATTTAATTTTTCTTAATTTTTTATTTGTTCATTTATTGTATGCAATATTCACAAAAGCATGGAATTTAATTTGCTCTAATTCAGTCCCCAGTAATTGCTCCCTCCCTCCCTCAACACCCCTCCTTCTACTCTACTAATCTTTTGTAATTGATTTATAATTTTTTTCTAATTAGTGTCTTGTGGACATAAATTATTTTTTTATTTATTTATTTAATTTTTGAACAACCATACACGTTTTTAAAAAAATAATATAAAATGTGTATAGATTCTGGATATTACAATTTTCCCCAGGAGTGCCCCCCCCAATTACCCACTCTTATCCCTCCCTTCCCCTTCCCACAATATCTCTAAAAAAGTATTAGGTTGTATAACATTATATCTTATCTGGATTTAACACATCATAATAGAACAACTTTCTCACTGTCCAGGGTCTAGTCCCCACCACCACAGATGAGTGGAGACAATCGACCCTTAGTTCTCTGGGTTAAGCTGATTTTACTCAGCATGATCTCTTCCATAGCCATCCATTTACTTTCAAAGGCTGCAATATCATTGTTTCTAATTGCTGTGTAAAATTCCATGGTATAAATGTACCACAGTTTTTGGATTCTAGTGAGGGACATCTGGGTTGTTTCCATAGCCTAGCAATAGTAAATTGTGCTGCTATGAACATAGTTATTGCTGTGTTACTATAATGCGCTGATTCTAAGTCCCCTGGAAAGATTCCCAGGAGTGGAATAGCAGGGTCGTTTGGTGGGCTCATCCCTAGTTTTTTGAGGATTCTCCATACTGCTTTCCAGAGGGGCTGTACCAGTCTGCAGCTCCACCAGCAGTGTGTTAGTGTGCCTATCTCTTCACAGCCCCTCCAGCATCTATTATTGTTTATTTTCTTCATCTTTGCCATTCTGACTGGTGTAAGGTGATATCTTAATGTGGTTTTCATTTGCATTTCTCTGATTACTAGAGATTTAGAGCACTTTCTCATGTATTCATTGGCTTGATCA
>PVKS010024684.1:0-11969 GCA_004027875.1 Aplodontia rufa | reverse complement strand
GCTTTTTAGCTTTATGGCATCCCAATCACTGATTTTTGACTTTACTTCCTTCACTTTAGGAGACATGTTGAGAAAGTCTTTGCCTACTCCCAAATGTTGAAGTGTTGGACCTAATTTGTCTTCTATCAGTTGCAAGGTAGCTGGTTTAATACCTAGCTCCTTGATCCATTTTGATTTGATTCTTGTGCAAGGAGAAAGATATGGGTCTAATTTCAACGTTCTGCAAGTGGATGCCCAGTTTGTCCAGCACCATTTGTTGAAGAGGCTGTTACTTCTCCATGTAATATTTTGACCCCCTTTGTCAAAAATCAGATGTTTAAAGATTTGAAGATTTGTTTCAGAGTCTTCTATTCTATTCCATTGGTCTTCTTTCCTATCTTGATACCAGTACCATGCTGTCTTTGTTACTATGGCTCTATAGTATAGTTTTAGATCTGGAATGGCAAAACCACCTGTTTCATTTTTCTTGCTTAGTAGTGCTTTGGCAATTCTTGGTTTTTGTTATTCCAGATGAATTTGAGAATTGCTTTTTCTATGTCTGTAAAGAACAACATAGGTATCATTATAGGGATAACATTAAATCTATATAAAGCTTTTGGTAGAATGGCCATTTTTATTATATTAATTCTGCCTATCCCAGAGCATGGGACATCTTTCCATCTTCTTAGGTCATCTTGGATTTCGTTCTTCAGTGTTTGATAGTTTTCATTGAAGAGATCTTTGATTTCCCTTGTTAGGTTAATTCCCAAGTATTTTAGTGGATATATTTGAAGTTTGGATTCACTATGCTATATTCATGTATATACATACAGAAGTTCGGGCAGATTCATTTCACTGTTCCTCCCTTTTCCTATCCCTCCTTTCTTCCCTTCAGTCTCCCTCATCTACTCTACTGATCTTTCCTCTATTTTGATGAAACTTCCTATCCCCCTCTTCCCTTTCTCTACCCCCCACCCACTTTTTGGATTAGCTTCCATATAGCAGGGAAAACATTCTACCTTTGACTTTTTGTAGCTGTCTTATTTCACTTAGCATGATAGTCTCCAGTTCTATCCACTTATCAGAAAATTTCATAATGTCATTTTTCTTTACAGTTGAGTAGTTCTCCATTGTGCATACATACTACATTCTTCTTTATCCATTCATCTGTTGAAGGGCACCTAGGCTGGTTCAATAGCTTGGCTACTGTGAGTTGTGCTGCTGTAAAGAGTGATGTGGGCACATCACGGTAGTATGTTGATTTTAAACTTTTGGATATAAAACAATGGATATGATAGATGGGTAATAAGGTAGTTCCAGTCCTAGTTTTTTTGAGGAATTTTCACACTGCTTTCCAGAATGGTTGTACTAATTTGAAGTTCCTTAAAGAATGTATAAGTGTATTTTTCCCCCGTATCCTCACCAGCTTTTGTTGTTATTTTTATTCTTGATAATTGCCATATCGATTGGAGTAAGTTGAAATCTTAATGAAGTTTTGATCTGTATTTCCCTAATTGCTAGAGATAGTGAACATTTTTTCCACACATTCATTGACCATTTGTATTTCTTCTTTTAAGAAATGTCTGTTTAGTTCCATTAATTGGTCTGATTAATGATTTGGCTATTTTTTTAGAGTTAAATGTTTTTCATTCTTTTTATATTATGGGTATTAAAGCCCTGTCTGAGGAGCAGGTGACAAAGATCTTCTCCCATTCTGTAGGGATTCTGTTCACACTCTTAATTGTTTCCTTTGTAGTGCAGAAGGTTTTAAATTTGACACCATCCCACTTATGCATTTTTAATTTTATTTCTTGAATTTTAAGTCTTGTTATGAAGTCAGTTTTTGTGCCATAATGCTGGTGTGTTAGGTCTACATTTTCTTCTGAGAGTTGCAGAGTGTTTCTGGTCTAATTCCTAGTTTTTTTGAGCCACTGTGGGTTGAGTTTTATTCGGAGGGAGATATAGGGGTTGAATTTAAATCTTCTACGTATGGACTTCCAGTTTTCTCAGCACCATTTTTTTTTTAAGAGAGAAAGGGACGGTGGGGGGAGGGAATCAATTTTATTCAGTTTTACATGTGGCTTTTCTTGCTCCAACAATTTGTTGTGTACATGGTGCTGGGGTTCAAACCCATGTCCTTGCATATGCCAGGTAAGTACTGTAACTGTTGGGCCACTACACTAGCCCCCAAGCACCATAATTTTAAAAGGCTGTCTTTTCTCCAAAGTAAGTTTTTGTCATCTTTGCCTAGTATCAGATATCTGTATTGATGTGGCTATATATCTGTGTCTTCTATTCTGTTGCATTGGTCTTTATGTCTGTTTTGGTGCCAGTACCATGCTGATTTTTTATTATAGCTCTAGTACAATTTGAGATCTGATATTATGATGCCTCCAACTTTGCTGTTCTCACAAAGGATCACTTTGATTATTCTAGATTGCTTATTTTTTCTAGTTCTGTGAATAATGTCATTGGAAATTTGATGGGGATGGCATTGAATCTGTTTAGCATTTTTGGTAGTATGGCCATTTTGACAATATTAATTCTAAGTAAGAACATGAAGGTCTTTTCATCTTTTAAAGTTTTCTTCAATTTCTTTCTTTAGCGTTCTGCAGTTCATTTTAGAAGTCTTTCATATCTTTTGTGAGATTGATTCACAAGTATTTTTTGAGGTTATTCTAATAGGAACATTTCCCTAATTTCCTTTTCAGCAGACTCATCATGGAGTTTAGGAACATCATTAATTTATGAGTGTTGATCTTGTATTCTGCTACTTTGCAGAATTCATTTATGAGCTCTAGAAATCTTCTGGTAGAGTTTTTGGGTTTTATAAATATGAGATTATGTCATCAGGAAACAGATAATTTGAGCTCTTCTTTTCCTATTCATATTCCTTTTTTCCTTCTTTTGCCTAATTGTTCTTGGTACAGGACTATGCTGACAAAGAGAGGTGAAAGTGGGTATTCTTGTCTTGTTCCTGTTTTTAGAGGAAATACTTTTCAGCTTTTCACCAGGCAAAATAATATTGGCTTGGGTCATATGTAACCTTTACAATGTTGAGGTAAGTTCCTCCTATCCCAAGTTTTTCTAGTATTTTAAAGATGAATAGATGCTGTACCTTTTAAGTGATTTTTTTGCATCTATTGAGATAATCATGTAATTCTCATTTTTAAGTCTATTTATTTGTTGTATTACATTTACTGAGTTCTGTATGTTGAACCAACCTTGCATCCCTGGGATGAAACTGACTTGATCATGGTGAATTATCTCTTAAATTCATTTTTCTCTGAGGTTTGTCAACATCTTATTAAGAATTTTTGCATCTATGTTCATCAAGGACACTGGTTCTTGATATATCTTTGTCTAGTTTTGGTATAAGGGTGATACTGGCTTTGTAGAATGTGTTTCACAGTGTAATCTACTTGTCTATTTCATGGAATAATTTGAAGAGGATTGGTTTTGGTTCTTCTTTAAAGGTGTAATAGAACTCCCCTGTGAATTCATGTGAATCTGGATTTTTCTTTATTGGAAGGCATTTGATAACTGCTTCAATTTCATTACTAGATATTTATCTGTTTAATTTTTTGATATCTTCATGGTTTGATTCAAAAAGTCATATGTCTCTAAGAATTTGTCAATGTGTTTACGATTTTGGAGTTTATTGGAATGTAAATTTCCAAAATATTTTGATGATTCTCTGGATTTAAGTAGTTTCTGATGATATTTCCGTTTACATCTCTAATTTTCTTAATTTGAGTGTTCCCTCATTTTATTTTGGTTAGTTTGTCGAAAGTTTCTCAATTTTGTTTGTCTTTTCAAAAACCCAACTGTTGACTAGGATGTGATCTGTTTTGGAAAAGGATCCATATGCTGCTAAGAAGAGGGTAAATTCAGCCGATTTGGGGTGGGATATTCTATAAATGTCTGTTAAGTCCAATTGGTAGAGTTGTTTATGTTGGAGATATCTTTGTTGATTTTTTGCTTTGATGCTCTTTCTTTTGATGATAGTGGTGTATTAAAGTCCCCCAGTACAATTGTGTTGAAATGGATAAGAGGTTTAATGTCCTTGAGTACTTTTTCCATATATTTGGGAGGGTTGTAATTGGAAGCATAAATGTTAACTATTATGTCTTCTTGACATATTTTTCCTTTTATTCTTTATCTCTTCTGACTAATTCTAGGTCAAAATTAACTTTGTCAGATATAAGGATTGCAACACTAGCTTGCTTTCCTGGGCCACAAGCCTGGTAGGCTTTTTGCCAACTTTTCACCTTCAATCTGTGTCTATTTTTGGCTGTGAGGTATGTCTCCTGTAGGCAGCATATTGTTGGATTTTGTTTTTTGATCCAGTAAATCAGTCTGTGTCTTTTGATTGGGGTATTGAGTCCATTCATGTTCAGCGTTAGAATAGATATGTCATTCTGGGTTCCTGGCATTGTGTCATTTGCTTTATTTTGCTCCATCTTGTATAACTTGTAATGAGTTATGTTTTTATTGCCTTTCCTTTGTTTATGGGCTTTGGGAGTTGTTAGCTTATTCATCTGAATGAAGTTTGTCCTTGAGTATTCTCTGTAGATGTGGTTTTATTTTCATGTATGCTGCTTATTTGATGTTATGGAAATATTTTATTTCCTCATCACATTTAAAATAAGTTTTGTAAAGTATAGTATCATTGGCTGAAAACAACATTCTTAGTGGATATAGAAAAAGCAATTCTCAAATTGATTTGGAATAACAGGAAATGTTGAATAGCCAAAACTTTACAAAGCAAGACAAGAGGATGCAGGAGGTGTCGTAATGACTGACCTGATATTATACTATAGGGCTGTAGTAACACAAACAGTGTGGTATTGGTATCAAAACAGACATGAAGGCCAATGGAACAGACTAGAAGATACCAAGACAAACCCACAAATCTTTAACCATCTGATGTTTGACAAAGGGAAAAAAATAGTGTGGAGGAAAGACACCCTAATGGTTTTGGTCAAACTGAACAGTCACATGCAGACAACTGAAATTTGATCCTTCTCTCTCACCCTACACAAAAATCAAATTGATAAGAATCAATGAATTAGAAATTCAAATAGCAACTATACAATTGCTAGAAGAAAAAATAGGATCAATACTCCATGATATTGGTGTAGGCACCTTCTTCCTTAACAAGAGTCCCATGGTGCAAGAATTAAGGTAAAAAATAAATGAGTGGGGCACCATTAAACTGAAAAGTTTCTGTACAGTTAAAGAAGAGGTCAAAAGTGTCAAGAGAGAACCTACAGAATGGGAGAAAATCTTTGCCTGATATGCTTCCATTAGGGGCCTAATATCCAAAATATACAAAGAACTCAAAATACTGAACACCAAACCCACAAATAATCTAATCAATTAATGGGATAGGAAACTAAACAAACTTCTCAACACAGGAAGTCCAGAAAGCCAATAAATATGTGAGAAAATGTTCTACATCACTAACAATCAGAGAAATTCAAGTAAAAACTTCACTAAGATTACATCTCACTCCAGTGAAAATGGCCAAAGTGAAGAATACGAATAGTAACAGATGCTGGAGGGGTTGTGAGGAGAAAGGAAGACTATCACACTGTTGGTGGGACTGCAGTCTTCCACAGACACTCTGGAAAGCAATGTGGAGACGCCTCAAAAAAAAAATAGGGTTGGAACCACCTTACAACCCATTTAGCCTACTCCTTGGTATCATCCCAATAACAGCTAGAATCTGCATACTTCAGAGACACGGCTACATCAATATTTATAGGAGCTCAGTTTTCAATAGCTAAACTATGGAACTAACCCAGATGTCCCTTGCTAGATGAGTGGATTCAAAAATTGTGGTATATGTATACAATGGAGTTCTACTATGCTATCAGAAAGAATAATATCATGGAATTTGCAGTCAAATGGATGGAGATGGAAAAATATATACGCTGAGTGAAATATCCCAAACTCAGACGCGTAAGGGACAAATGTTTTCTCTAATATTTGGTAGCTAGAGTAAATTATAAGACAGGATGAAAGCTAGCTAAGCTTAAATAATAATCTCAACATAAATGAAATGTCACTTAAGCAGGGGGAACCATAACAATATAGGTAGAGGAGAATAGGAGGAGGCAGGGAGGGGAGGGAAGGATTAGGTGGGTTATCAGTGCAACTGGGAACTGTCTACTCCCATGAATGAGAAGCCCAACTATACACAGGCAGGCAGAGAAACTCAGAAATTTCAAAATTAATACACATATATATTTTAGTTATACCTAACGTGGAGGTAATGCAGAGAAAACATGAGAGTGGGGAGTAGACAAAGGGGATAGATAGATCCTGCATTAGGATCAGCCTTAATGTATTTTATCAATATCTATGCATACATGCTTATGTAACAGGGATTCCCTCCAATATGTAAGACTATGTTAAACAAACAAACAAAAAAAAAACAATGAAAAACACCTAAGTGTTTGTTTCATTAATCATTTGTATTCTTTTTATTCTCAATTTCATTTATTTTTTGCATTTGTTTTAATTATTGCCCTTCTGCTGATGTCACTGCTGATTTGTTCTTCTTGGGGCTTGAGATGTAGTATTAGATTAATTATTTAGTGTCTTTCTATTCTCTTAATGTGTGAGCTCAACGCTATACACTTTACTCTTAGAATTGCCTTCATACCATCCTAGATATTTTGATATGTCGTAATCACTATGCTCAGGGAATATATTCTGAAATAGGGCAAAGTTTTGGTCACAAAGCAAGTAAAAACAAAAAAATGGAGATAATACCTCACATTCCATCAGATCAGAAAGAATTAAATTAAAAATCAGTGATAAGATAAAAATGGAACCACTCTAACACCTGGAGATAAAATAATAAACCTTTGAATAATGAACGGCTAGCAGAAGAACTCAGTGTGGAAATAAAAAGTGCCCCCCCTTTCTACTTGGGCTCCTCTTCAATTTGTTCTTCACATTGCAACCATAGTGAATTTTCATAAAATTTAAATCTGAAAATTCCCTTTGTTACACTTGAGTAGTTATCTATTGCACTCATCATACTCCAAAACTACCTAACATACAAAGATGTGTTTCTTTTGCCTCGATGTTTAACTTTTGATTCTCCTCCACCCCCAAAATATGAGACTAAAGTCCCAGGATCATATCTGCTCTTAAATATTCTTTCTTAAACTTCCTTTGGAGTTATGTGGTGCTGATACAGTTAAGTTTGGGAATTCTGAATCAATATGTTTATGCTCTTCTAATGCAATAATTTTTGTTAAATGCTTCTATGTGTGCATTGATTTAGAAGATGTTACACACTGTATAGCAATAAAAATATTAATATAAGTCTGTACTAAAGGGGTCCTTTCCATTGTTTTCTATTGCAATCTTTCCACTGTCAGATCTAATAACTACTGTGATATTGCCACAGCTCAGTGATCAGGAATGAACATCAGATCTTTTCAGTGAAACAGTCTTTCAGAGCAATCACTATTATTAGGATGCAGCATATGAGAGTAATTGGTATTTTAAAATGGAAAAGTACAATGTAGTTAAAGCACAGTCAGTATCACTGTGAAATAGGCAGATAACATTGAGTAAAACAATACTTAAATGACTTAATCTGTCTTAGCTCATATTTTTTGTATGGTGAAATGACAGGGAAATATATACATTTGTTTTACTATTTCATCTTTTTTTCATACTCAATTAAAACACAAAAGGAAGCTAAGCCACCTTGTATTCAGCAGGTGATCTCAGTGTTCCTCAGTTGATAGAAACTCTTCTGACAAAACTCTGCATCAGGGTTGAATGGCTCACTCAACTCTATTTCTCAATTACTTTCTTGGCAAGATAAATATGTTTTGTATGCAAAAACTAGTGTTGTATTTAATTATCTCTGCAGATACAGTACATCAATACAATTTTAATTAAGTTCTTGGGTATCTAGGAAGTAATCTATTGAGAAGATTCTTGGAACTTGTAGGTAACAAAGATATCTCTAGGCAGTCTTTCAAGGCTTTTCCCCCTTTTTCATTTTCTCTTCAGTCATATGGAACATTCTAATTCTTCTGATGATGTGCATTTGTTCTATTTAGCTGAAATTATATATTCCTCAGTGGTGATAAGAGCACTTTCTTATGTAAGAACTTTTATATTGCTTTTAATAATAATAAATATTTTAAAATACAGAATAAAGATAGTTCAATATCATATTTATTTTTGTAATGTTTGTGCAAATATACTAGTATATTAGGCATTATTTGCAATAATGGACATAGTAAAGTGGGCTGGAAAATAAAATCTTAGAGCCATGATTTTTACCATTGTAGAATAATAATATAAGAAACTGAGTTAATTCTTCCTTTTTTTTTTGAGAGAGAATTTTATTTAGTTTTTCATGTGACTTTCATTGTTCTAATACTTCATTGTGTACGTGGTGCTGGGGCTTGAACTTGTGTCCTTGCTCATGCCAGGCAGGTGCCGCAACTGCTGAGCCACCATTCAGCCCAGAAACTGAATTAATTCTTGATGTATTCATAATATCTAGAGAGATAATATGCTAAAACTGTTTAGCAACTAAGCATAATTTAAATATAAATACACTTACTGGAAACTGTACTTTTATGCAAAAAAGATAGTCTTGAATAGATAGATAGTTATCATGTGAATAATACAGACTTTGGAAGATAAAATGCTTTTATTTTTTAGATAGACTGAAAGATGATAAGTATTGCATTGTGCTAAAAATAAATACACTTCCCAAATATATGATGTCTTGGAAAGTAAATTGCTCCAGGAAATCATTAAGGTAAAAAAAAATTTGGTTTAATAAAAATATGTCTGTATCATTGTGAAAATATACAATACTTGCATATAGTATACTCATTTTTCAAGAGAATACTTGTTGCTAATATCAAACTGCTTCTAGGTTGATGGTAAGAGTATGTTTTGGTGTGTTGAAATATCCTAGAAAAAAACCAGAGCCTTCACAGGTATCAATAGAGCATGAAAGTTAAACTACTGTCAAAGAAATTGTCATTCTGGTATGGTGATTCAAGTTCATTTATTTCACAAGATGGTCAATACCTTTCTTATAAGCTATCTTATCTGTACTACTAACAATATATCATTCTGATGAGATTTAAACTGAATGCATACTTCTAGCTTGACTCAGACAATTTTCAGCTTCCCGAGAAGCTAGCACTAGCCTAAATCTTTGCACATTCTGATCTCATATTTCAAAATAAAAATGAAAATTGCTTATCTAATCCCTCATAGGAAAAAAATCTGCTTTTACTTTCCATAAAATGTAGAGCATATAAAGCTTTAATGAAGTGGAACTAATTAGAAAACTTAAGTATATGTTGTCTGCACTTTCCTTCTTGATCTATCAGTGTGATTTTGGTTAAGTTTATCAGTCACACTCGAAAGATGAAATTAAATAGGGAAAAGGTGGTTGTGCCGTGTCCTAGAGTACAGTATTCTGTTCCTAGCCTATTTACTAACCTAAGCCAAATAGATCACCAAAATAGCTTCGCCTTAAGTCAATGCCAAGCACATCTGCACCCACTACATTGTCTTGTGAGTATACATATTTTGTGGGGGTGATAGTGGATATGAGGACTAGAAAAGAAAGAGACAGTAATCTTTATTAAATTTAACATGTCTTAGTTTTTGAAAAGGTACAAAAATTTATAACCACATAAAAACATTGCTAGGACCTTCCATGGCCCTGAAGTAGCTCTATCCAAGTAAACCTACACATAACTTCACAGTAAATCTTCCTATGTAAACTATTGAATTAAAAAAATGTGAGTTGGTTCACATTGAAATTCATGAAGTTCCCCCATGAAAGTGGTAGGAGCTAAAATTTCTCATTTTACCACTGTAGCTAAAGTTCAGGTACATTTTTGATAGATTGTACTTAGCTCAAGCTATTTGTTATCATATTAGTACCATTAATATGAATAATATTGGTGTTAAAATGTCACTTATATGACTATACTGAAAATATCATCATTTGATACTAGTGTGCTAATATTTTATTACTAGTATCTCTCAAACATTTCTTGTGAAAGACTAGTTCTGAATTAAACCATTCCACCAATGTGGAAATATTTTCACTTGCAAAAGAGGTTTAATACTCATACTTTCCAAATAAGTATTACATTCTGCTTATGGTGTTAGGCTGCCTGGGGACATGGCTTCAGCTAGCCCACAGGGTCATGGTGTCATGGCGCCTGGCTGGAGGAGTGGCTTCGGTCAAGACATGAGGCTGGCTAAGGGGCAGGGCACAGGGCAGCTTGCCTGTTAAAAGAACAGCCAATCAAGACACTGGCAGACAAGTTCCAATGGATTGACGGATCCACCAGCCAATCTATGAAAGGCTAACCCCATGAACTCCTCCCATTTAACCAATAAAACCAGCTGCTTGGCAAGGTCCAGTGCCATTTTTCCCTGCGTGCCATTCTCCCTGTGTGCCATTCTGCCTGCATGCCTGTTTCCCCTGCCAGCCATCAATTAGCCTGCCTGCCCTCATTATGGATGCCCAGGTGAAATTGGCCCTGAGAGCAGCAGATCTCTACAAACATCTCTGCCTGAATTTACACTCTTGCCATTATTGTTTTTTCTTATTGTTACATATAGGAGCTCAGAGATGTATTCTTTAAATCTCCACTCTCAATTATACTTTAGGCATAAAAAATTAGTGACAATGAGTTTACAAGGGTGAGTTCACATATGTACTGCCTAAACTGTCGTACAACAAAAGTGAAATGATTATATGTCAAATTCTGTGACATACTTTAAAAACAACATCCTTTAGAACCAGAGAGAATTAATTCAAATTCCTTTTTGAATTTGGAATTTTTCATATACTTATCATTTGAGATTGTCACCTTTGGCAAAATGAAAGAGTGCACCTTAACTCATCATTGAATGGTCATTATTTGATCTTTAAATGGGACTTCCCTTTGCTTTCTGTTTTTGTAGACAAAAACATTGAGCATTATTTTTCTCTTTTTCTCTTCCAAAAGTTATTGAAATGCACAGTGCATGAAGGTTTAATTCCTTCAGCTTTTAGATTTCTTATTTTTCTTAAAAAGTAACACAAAACACTATACTACCTTAAAATGAAACAATCAATATTGCAGATATAAAAAGGGAAACATTCTCTTGATGTACTATGAATTAAGTTGTTACCTAGGCAGTATCAGATTTGGATTTAGAAAACAACATTTTGAAACACTCAAAGATAATCCTTTGGGAAAAACGTCAATGATATATTGTAGACATAGCAACTTCAGTTATCATTCTCATTAGATAGGAAACCATGTGGAAAAAGTAGGGTAAACACTACTTCAAATAGCTCAAATCTTAGAAGTAGAAAGTAGATGGAAATGACACCTCTGAGAGTTAATGAAACACCAGGACATCTTTACTGTGGAAGCACTCCAGAAAAGAAATGGAATTGAATGGCACAGTTGTGCCATCAAAATGCAATTTTCAAAGTAGTCAGCAAATCATAGACCTGAATCTGGCTCTCAAATGTTGGACAGGAGAGCACTAATCAGAAGGCAAGATTCTCAGAAACAACTCCACGCTGTCCTTATCAGCATGCATGGCTCATCATTCTGAAACCAGGGGCTCCCAAATATGTTTGAATGTGAATATAGGCACATTCTTTAACCTCAGTGTTTAATACTGATTGGAAGTGGTAAGTACAGTGGATCTGTGAAGTTTCCTGAGATATATTCCCTTCAGATACCATGTGGCACACAGTTTTCCCCCCAAAAGATATTGATGGTATCATTTACTTATGTTTTACAAATGTTCTTGTTTGTTTGCCTCTGTACAGATTAGGAAAAATGATTAATTTAGGATTAACAAAATTAGTGGAAGCCACTGCAGAATTAAAAGCATCATTGTTTTATTTTAACCAAAAATATTTTCTGCCCAGACATAATGAATTTCTTAGATTTAGCTTTTCC
>PVKS010024683.1:0-30772 GCA_004027875.1 Aplodontia rufa | reverse complement strand
TATTGTTAAAATATTTAATTTCCCCTTCGCATTTGAAGCTGAGTTTTGCCGGATATATTATCTTTGGTTGAAAGTTGTTATTATTTAACACTTGAAAGATATTGTTCCACGCTCTTCTAGCCTTCATTGTTTGTTCTGAAAAATCTGAAGTGATTCGAATAGGTTTGCCTCTGAATGTGATTTGGGGCTTTACTCTAGCGGCTTTTAGACTTCTCTCTTTAATTTCTCTGTTATTCAATTTGTAAATGATATGTCTTGGAGAGTTTCTCCTCTGATTGGGTCTATTTGGTGTTCTATAAGCATCTTGAATGTGGTATTCCGGATCAATCGCCACATGAGGAAAGTTCTTGCTTATGATTTCGCTTAAAAGGTTCTTGAATCCTCTTGTTTGCTGTTCAGGGTTTTCAGTGGGCACATTCACTTTCAAGAGTTTGTCAATCACTTCTTGGTAACAATAAATAATATATTTAATCCTAAAAATGACATTTACTAATTAAAGAATACATTCCTATCTCCATTTCTTAAAAAAAAGAAAATATTTCTTATTGGTGGGTTATTTGAATTTTCCTCATAATTAAATTTAAGTTATGCATTTTCAGCCAGATTATATGAGATATTGATAAACTCTTTTTTTTTTTTTTTAAGAGAGAAGGACAGTGTGAAAGAGAGAGTGAATCAATTTTTGTTGAGTTTTTCACATGGCTTTCGTTGCTCTGACACTTAGTTGTGTACGTGGTGCTGGGGTTTGAACCCATGTACTTGCGCATGCCGGGCAAGGGCCGTAACCACCAAGCCACCACTCCAGTCCCTATGATAAACTCTTATGAGGTCAGTTCATGTAGCTTTCCAATAAGTTCCCTCAAGTCTTAATGAAATTATTCCCAGACTTTAGACTTGATTCAGTGAAGACTTTTAATTGAAAATATCTGTTCTTGAGATGTGGTGTGAATCATTATAACCTCACAATCCATTGTTTTCATTAAAGGTCAAATATTAAATCCATTGTTTTTATTAAAGATTGACAAGAGTGCTGAATATCAACAGTGATGCCTGAGATAAATCACCAGAATCTTCCAAAGACCTGAACAGGTTTCTGAATAAATATTTCCCATTGTGCAAAGCAAATATCAGCAAATGTGATGATCAAAGACTGATATGGCACATGTTAGGGTAAAGGGAGGTGAATAGAAGGAAGTGGGTTCCTTTCAGTACTTTAAGGTCAGCCTGGCACTGAATTCAGGTTGATATTGCCCCAAGTTATCAGGAAAGAGACCTTTGTAACATTTAATTCTTGTCAGATGTCCAACAGAGTCAGGTGAAGGTGAAAGACTGGTAAGGTCCATGTGAGGGTAAAAGTAGGTGAAGAGGAGTTTCTCTTCGTGTTCCAGTGTGAATCTTCAACTATTCAGAAAGACTCTTCCTCAATGGGTCAGGGAGGAGACCCTCAGAATGCAATTGTTTTTCAGATTTCTAAGAAGGATTTGGAAGTCTGAGAATGTTGCATAGTTGGCAAAATTTACCTAAATATAATAAAGATTATGTGTTAGCAATATTTAGGATGGGGTAAAGAATTATGGGAAGCATAGATCAACAGAGTCTAACGAAGACATTCTAATGGATGGTGACATGAAGAGAGAGACAAGAGAGTTTCAAATTCAGAAAAAGAAAATGAGTGCAAAAATAATAAAGGAGGAGGAAGCAATAGGATATTCCCAAAAGGACAGGAATAAAGTAAAGTGATAACCCAGAAATACTTCCCTTCTGAATGGTTAGCTTCTTGGGAGAGCATTTGTGGTTTTTTTCCTGGATTCTACTGTTAGTGGGAGTAAGATGTGGTAATTATAAAAAATGTATATAAAATTGTGCACAGGAAGGCCATGGATTGAAAAAAAATGAGAATTAGGAAATTATTTTCCCCAACTCCTAAGCTCCCACGATGGAGCAATTTTATGTTTAGGAGAAAACTTTCCTAACTCTCAAATAACTAGCTGTGACACTGGAGCTTTGGAAAGAACTTCTCTGAATTTTTCACTGTGGTAATTACTTACAAGGTTTATTAGGGACATCCGCGTACAGACTATACTTCCCTCGTGTGTGCATAATTTCTACACTCACCTCTAAGTGCATGTTCTTTTTGGATAATTCTATGCATGTCAAAATTTTTGTTGACTATAAAGTCTTTGAGACTGAGGGAACGTCTTTCTTCTTCTGCTGTATTTTTCTTTTATTAGTGCATTATAGTTGTATGCAGTAGTTGGGCTGATTTTGACACAGTCATACATGCATGGAATCAAATTTATTCTATTTCAGTTTCCAGTTCACTTTTTCCATCCCTCCCTAATTAATAATGATTTTGAACATTTTTCTTAAATTTCTTGTAGTTCTTCTTTGAGAAGCATCTGTTTAGTTTATTTGCCCATTTTTTAGATGGGTAATTTGTGGGTTTTTTGTGAAAAGCTTTTTGAGTTCTTTATGTATTCTGGATATTAATCCCAGAGGAGTAGCTGGCAAAGATTTTGTCCTATTCTGTGGGTTCTCTCTTCACACTCTTTCTCATTTCCTTTGGTGTGAAGAATGTTTTAAATTTGATGTCACAAAAAAAAAATTTGATGTCACTAAGGGAACCATTTTTTATTTACATCAAGTGTGTGTTGATTTCCACCCCAATAGCCAGTTCTTAAACCCTCTAGCATCAACTGTGTGTCTAATGATTGAATTCATGTTAGTATCAGGCCCCACAGATTAGGAGCTCAGTCTTAAGAGAGTCATCTCACTTTAGACACCACTTTGAAGCCCTGGGTCTCCCATACACTTGTCTAGTTGGGTGTAAAATGGAGGTTTCCATGATTCTATCCGTGGGTTGAATAAATTACTTGAATGGCTCACAAAACACAGGAAAACAGTTTGCACAGTGGGTTAATTATAAAGGATATAACTCAGGAGATTATATAAGCTTTAGAGGTTCCCTGTGTCAGGACTGAAGTAGATACAAATATATGTTTCTCATGTCACAGACCACGGTGAAACATTTCTACACCTGAGCACCACTGAATGTTAGTTAACTCTGTTTGCAGGATTTCTGTCTCCTACCCACTCTTCTCTGCCTGTTTTAGTCATAAATCATAATCACAGCCTGAGCTTCTACTTTGAGACCTGTGCTATCTTATGAATATTTTAGAAGTGCCTTCTTTGTCTTGTGCTTATCACACGAGTTTGTGCGATATTCATTTACACATTCATTGTTTCGGTTATGTTTATCAAGTGCTTACCTATAAGCACTCTCCTAGATATTGTGAATAGTGTGAATTAACAACTTTTTTTTTCTCTTTTAGAGCTTATTTATCGGGAGAGGAGGCAGAAAACTGACGAGCAAAGAACAGAGGATGAAAGATAGAAACAAATATCAGGCACTACATAAGCAATATAATGAAAACCTAAATCAAGTTCATGATGATAACTTGGGGGTTACTTTAGAAGCCCCTAAAGCCTGATGTAAAATTTAATTTGTAATTGGTAATAATTCAGAGACGTCACGTGTGTTGATGAACACATTCAGATTTCCAGCCTGTGTTTCTGTCAGCTCCCTCGATGTGAGCACAGGATGGGATCTTATCTTGACTCTAACATTAAATATATTTCTTCCCATCATCCTAGGACTTGTTCGTCTCTGTTCCTTGTTCTAAACCCTGACTCTGAACACACGGTTAGTCTGTCTCATTAGTTCCCATTTCATTGAAACTCAGCTGTGTGTTCTTGTCAGTCACAGCTCAGGACCGTTGCAGCTTCTGAGTTCTGGGTGGTGTCTGGTTAGTGGGGCGGGCTCTGGATTGAGTGCCTGAAGATGGGCTCTAAGACTCTTCTGGTTGGGGCTTCTTTCCTGATGTCCTCACAGGGCCTGCCTCTCTACCATCCTTAAATTTGGATGTGCAGCGATGATGAGGGACAGGTTCATAATTGTTGGGTAAATCTGGGAGTTGACAGCAGATATAATTTTTGAAGGAGGAATGAAAATCAAATTGTCACAGGTTTAAGATGACCCCTTGGCATGTTTTTCAAGTTATTTAATGTAGAAATTATAATAAAAATGTTAGTTCCATTTAAATTTAAATGTTCTAATTCTATATTGTGAATAAAATTAAAAATGTACTGGATTGAAAAACTTTGTTGCTTTTATAAAAGATAATATGCATGTTGTATCTACTATGGGTCCTTAAAAATAAGAGCAGAAAACACAATTCATGAGAAGGTTTGAATGTGCAAATCATGGCAGAGGAAACTCAAGTTGTCAATCAACATGTACTCCACTGATCTTTGCTATGTAATTATGATATCTGGTCCCCCTCCCACTGTCTTCTTGCCCTTATTTTGCTCTCGCTTCCACATAAGAGAAAATATTTGACCCCTGCTTTTCTGAGACCAGCTTATTTCACTTAGCGTGATGTTGTATATTTCCATCCATGCATCAGCAAATACCATAATTTCATTATTTTATATTTCCATCCATGCATCATCAAATACCATAATTTCATTATTCTTTTTTTTTTTTAAAGAGAGGGACAGTGAGGAGAGAAAGAGACAATCAATTTTATTTAATTTTTCAGGTGGCCTTTGTTGCTGTCACATTTCGTTGTGTACATGGTGCTGGGGTTTGAACCCGTATCCTTGTGCATGCCAGGCAAGCGCTGGAACAGCTGAGCCACCACTCCAGCCCAATTTCACTATTCTTTTTGTCTGAATAAAACTCCATTGTGTATGTATATTACATTTTCTTTCTTTCTTTCTTTCTTTTTTTTTAAGAGAGAGAAGGAGAGAAAGAGAGATAAAAAGGAAATCAATTTTGTTTATTTTTTCATCTGGCCTTTGTTTTTCTGACATTTAGTTGTGCATGTAGTGCTGGGGTTTGAACCCAGGTCCTCCTGCATGTCAGGCAAGTGCTCCAAGCGGTGTTGAGCCACCGCTCCAGCTCATGCATACTACATTTTCTTAATTAAAAAAATAAATATATGTAATATATTTGAATTTACTGTAATCAAGTAAATTGCTATGACATGTATTGCTTGTGACTATTAGATAATTAAATTCAGATAGCATCTATGGCTGGCAGAAATTGTTGGAAAAGTATGCTTTCATACTTTTGTTCTGTTAATATTAATTTTTAGAGCCCTCAGGGAAAGCAAACTAATAATATCCACCAAATTATATATGTATACATATGTGTGTATGTGTGTGTGTGTGTGTGTGTGTGTGTGTGTGTATAAATGATATGATTCAAAAACCTCTGGAGACCCATCACATCGTATAGAAACTTTGGTACATAAGGATACTTTCTTACAGATGCTTCTATTTTAATTTTTGTAATGAAAATATAAAAATAATTAACTTATAGGAAAGGATGGTAGTAAAAAGTAATTTTTCTTAATACACAAACACAAAGAGAGAGAGAGAGCTATAACATTTGGTTTTACATTAAATATGATCTTTATATAAAATATAGATCTTGGAAAATCAGTAAATTTTCATATAACATGACAAAATTGTATATTTATAATATTTAATATATTTATATCTTTTATATATTTAAACTATATAACAGTATTTTAAAGAAAAATGTTATCTGAGAATGTTTTATAAGTTCACATATGATACACCATAATTTAATTTTAGATCCTTCTTTTTTTTTTTTAAAGAGAGAGGGACAGAGAGAAACAACTTTATTTAGTTTTTCACATGGCCTTCGTTGCTCCAACACTTAGTTGTGTAAGTGGTGCTGGGGTTTGAACCTGGGTTCTCGTGCTTGCCAGGCAAGCGCTGAAACCGCTGAGCCACCGCTCCAGCCCATTTTAGATCCTTCTTAAAATTATATTGAAGGCATATTATTTTAATCATTACAACCTAGGTAGGAAGTCCAATGACTTCAGAAAAATAGTCTCAAAACTGTTGTAGGCCCCATGCTGCTCACGGTCTCCTAAGTCCCCATACTCTGTATATGCACGCAGGCCCTGTTTCCTGACTGCTTCCTCCTGGACTCTGGGGGGTTGTCCTCTGCTTGCCTGGCAATTCAGAGGAGTTTCAGCCTGGACCAACCAGCAAACTTCTGAGTGTCCAAGGGGTTGCTTCTCCTGAGCAGCGATTTTGGGTACAGCCCCCTGTCCATGGTTGCTCTGTCTTGGATATCTGAGATTCATACTTCTCTTTATAGTTACTAATTTATCAGACTTTACTAATTCTTTACATCAAACTTCCCCTCTTGAACAAGCATGGTTTCTGTCTCCTGAACGGACCCTAACCGATACATGTGCTAATCTTTCTTCAGCAAGCCAGCCATTGCCTGAGCCCTATCTGGTGGGTCTCAATGCCTCTGTGGTGGTGGGTCCCACAGTGGTCTCTCAGTAAGTGACCTAGAAGAGCCTTCAGTTTGTATCAGTTTGGTTGGGGGGCTCTGTGATTGAGAAGAGGCCTCAACTCCTTTTACTATTTCTTTCTTTGTCTTTCCCTTTAGAATACTTTTAAACATTGATTTCTGCTAACCTCCAACCATAACATGACTGTTCTGTGCCTCCCAGTAGAACTGAGGTTTCCCGTGACAAGCATACCTATTTTCCTTTCAAGGATGAAGGCCACCCTCTCAGGATTTCCCGCTGCCTTTCTCTGTTTACCCAGTGGAGACCTGCTAGCATGTGCTGGCAAATAGAGTGGCTAGCATTGCCCGACGGACTTTCTGAGAAAAGGAGGAATAGATGTTCAGAGCTGTTGAGGAGACAGAAATCCTTCTGGTGAGGGTATGATGCCAAAGGCAAAGTTTGTACAAATAAGAACTTGTAAGTATTTCATGGCAATAACTAAGGAGAAGCTTGGAACGTAGAGATTCCCTACCAGTCTGGGTATTCCAATGTTCAGCATGGCACCTCAGGACGCTACTCGGGTCCAGTGCCAGGATGTGATGTGAATGTGGAGTTTGCCCTTGTGTGTATCTTGTAGCTTGCACTCATAACACCAAAGGCTAAGTTGTGCCATAAGTTGGTACAGTGCTGTACCCTACCTACTTTGGAGACATCCAAAGACAACAGTACACACATACTCACTTTCCTTTCTTGGAGTGCACTATAGCGCACGGGGATTTCTCACTCCTTCAAGTCTCTGCTCGACTGCTACCTTCCAGTAACGCCTTGTTCCATCACTGTACCTAATATTCCACCCCACTTTCCGTCTACAACCCCACTCTCTTTTTTCCTGTGTCATTTATGAGACTGACTTCACAAATGACACATTGTATGCTTCCTTCCTTTCCCCCTTCCTCTTCCTTTCTTTTACATTTCAATGTACTAATCTTCCTAGGTAAGTAGTGGCATGGAGTTTTGAGTCTTTGTTCACAGCTCTTTCTTTAATGTCTATTATTGTGCCTGTACATAACAATGTTCCAACAACACTTGCTGAATGAATTAACTAATTCAGTGTATGTACCAACTAACAAATATAGTTCAATTGTATGTACTCTTACTATTAGATTCTGAATTTTTACACAAGAATTGCTTAATCCAGGGAGCCTGGATTTATTTCTGTAGATCAGTGTTGGACTCCCTCCACACAAGGTCAGATGAACCTCACTATCTGTACAGGAGGGTGAAGAATGCACAGCCTGACTTACACAGGATGGCTCTTGGATTAGGCTGTTCTACACCAATTATTCCTTTGGAGGAGATGTAGAGCTGAACATGCTGTGAATTTACAATTCATGACACTTTTGGAAGGAGCACTGCAGGGAGCCTTATTACGGGCATCTCCAACTTGTTAGAAGAAGTGATAACTACGGAACCACTGTGCCCTAGGAAGAAAGAGGAAGCCTGAAAGAACATGTTGCCTAGAAGTTATTCAACGTGGGAAGTGCTTGAATTGAAACCTGTGTCATCAGAACAAGGATTTGATGTCATGACCTTTTCAAATGGCCTCTGGCTGTGCAGTTGATTCTCCTGTTTGTTCTGTGCCCCAACATTTCCTGGTATTAACTAACCAGATTCCGACCTGGCAGCTCCTGATTGGTGTGTTCTGCATATATATTGTCAGGATGTGGAATCCTGGAGTCAGCTCCTTGCCTTCTCCTGGTACTCCTGGTCGGTACTTCCTGGTCTTTAATTTGTCACCATGAAGTTTTTGACCATCCTCGCAGTGCTGGGAGTTTTAACTGTCCTGGTCTCTGGCCGTAAGTAAAGATTCTTACCAGAACATAGGTTTTCGGGTACAGTATACAAAATATATTCCATGGGGTTGTGGGTTTAGGGATGCCTGACACACTGGTACCTCTCGTCCTCTAGCCAGCTACCTGGTTCCAGTCATTTTGACTGACGCGTAAAGGTGAAATTGATTCTGTGATTAACTTTCCTAGTTCAGTCAGGTTTTTTCTCCAAACTTGATACTCAACTGCACTGTTAGTGTCAGTAAATAAATTTCAGAAATTAACTGAAGATTATTTCAGAAAAGGAAGAACGACCACATGGAAGGTTTTAAGGGTCTTGTATTATATGTGCACGTGCCTGCCCTCAACATGTCCGCTCAGGACTAAGGTTTTCCATTTGTGAGCATCTATAATATCGTTTGTGTTCTCTCTTCCCTCTCCAAATTGCTCTTCATGTATTATCTTTTCTTCTCTTTCAGAGAATACGACAGTCGCTACCACCCCTGGTGAGTGTACACTTGTCCTCATCTCTGTCCTGCCATGACTGCTTTCCACTCCCAGGCTCATGCCAGGCATCTTCCATGTGAATATTCTAAGTTATAAAGAATTCTAAGCAAAATCCTGGGGAAAATATATTCCTGATTCTAAAGTTCATTTAGAACGTAGATTATTTTATTTTTTATATGTTTTATAGAAAATGAAGTCTCTGACAGGGCTTAGAAAATCTGTGGCTTATTAGTCAGTGTTCCTCAGCAGAAGGCATAATACTATGAGGCCTGATATGGTAGTTAGGGTATTTTTTGTGAATGCATGTAGATCCTCTCATTAATTGAAGGGATGAATGTATGGTTTTTGTGTAAATAAAGAGGGCAATTGGTAGTGGATGAAGGGAGAGACTATAATTCTTAAGGGGCTGTAGAATGAGGGCATTAGGACCACATGGGAAGATAAGGAGCAAGAAAGGAATACAGGAGTCAAGTAGAAGAAATTTGCTCTTGTAATGGTGTTCATGTCTGATTCTCAGGCTCATGTTTCCCTCCTCTGAATTGAAAACCAAGGCTGTGGACTGATGTGCCTGGTTATTTGGCTTCTCTCCACGTCTTGTATGTTCTTTGCTGTGTGTGTGTGTGTGTGTGTGTGTGTGTGTGTGTGTGGTGTTCATATGTAAGATAAGAAGACCTCTCCTGAGCCTCCGCAACTTGTATCTTGTATGCTTCAGCATAAGGGTGTTGACTGAGTTAGATTCCACACAGTGGGCCATATGTCCAACTGCCCCATGGGGTTCAGCTATGAAAATATTCTCCTTCCTGAAAGAGAACTGGGACAGTCTGGTTACCGTGTGGGTAGGAGATGGTACTATCCAGTTGCTGAGATGCGGAGTCCGATGTTTGTTCTTTGTCAGTCATTCTGGTCTAGAGAAAGAAAAAATTCTCAGAATTCGTGGTCAAAGTTCTCTTTGACCATTGATAATTGGGAGTCATTTATTCTTTTTTTATTATTGCCAGAACTGTGTCAGTTTCTTCAGTATGTCTAATGTCCACATGGTTACAAAATAGGAAATAAATATGACATCTTTTCAGGCTGGAACCCGATGGGGGAGATTTCACCACACCCTAAAACAAGAGTTACCATGACTCTAATCTGAGAGACATCTTATTCTTCTTTCTCTTCTCAGAGTCTAATCCTTCTAGTTTTCCTCATCATGCTGCACTGGAAAGGATTCAATTCCAAGTTACTCCATTGGAGTGCGTCAGAATTTCAGGCCACTCCAGCGTCCCTTACTGCTTTGGGCAGGAGTGTCTGTGACTAGGAACACGTGTGGGTTTGATCTTCTGTGCTCATGTTTGGGACAGAGTTCTTGCCTGTCTCTTCTGCCTGTCATTGTCTCAGGAGGGAAAACTCAAAGTCTTAGAATTCTAGCAAGGATGAAGCAGGAAGAAAGTATGTAGGTAGACGAAAACTATGACAGGATTGATGACAGGTTTGCAGAGATGAATTCGGAATAAAGAAGGCATTTACAGTCTTGGGTGGGAAAAAATTTCATTCCCTGAGAAAGAGGCAGTGTCTCAGATGGAACTTTTCCTTTCTCAGCTGTCACTACTGTTGCTGGCATCACAATCCCTGCCATCACAACCCCTGCCATCACAACCCCTGCCATCACAACCCCTGCCACCACGGCTGCTGCCACCACCACAACCGCTGCCACCACGGCTGCTGCCACCACTACAACTGCTGCCACCACAACTGCTGCCACCACCACAACCACTGCCACCAGCACAACTACGAAACCAAGTAAGAACATTTCATCTAAGTTCCTGATGGGGCGCCTGCGTCCCCTGCCTCCCTGTTTCCATAGTAAACTGTACTTGGGTGGCAGAGAGAACCGATGAATATACTCTTGCTTTCTTCACGTTGCTGATTCCTTGGGTTTTTCAAACCATTTATATGTAAATATCTGAGAAGCCAAGAGGCTGCAATTTTTCGGTTACCAATTTTAACCATATCACTCTTGAAATATTGGCATTTATTAGAAAGCAGTTATTTTTGGTAGAAACCATTGGAAAGAAAAAATGGTTGCCATGTGGCATGGTAACTGCTTATTTTTTTAAACTGAAAATTTTGTTTCCTTTGGAGAATATTATGAAAATAGAAAATGGCTTTAAGATGAGGCTTCCTGAGGCAGATTGTTTTGAGTGCTATTCAGAATATTTCTGGGAATTTGGAAATACATTCAGGATCAAGGTATGTTTTTTCCTATTTTGGGTTCATTTTCCCCTACCTTTCAACTTTCAAGATTCATTGATTATAAAATTTATGTATTTTAAGTATATGCAAGGCACCATGACATGAAATTCACACATAAAATGTAATTTAAATTTCACCGTTACCTTATGAAATAAACATGATAAAGAAGTGGAAAAGTTACAGACTTTTCCTTGAGTATATGGGCAGTAAGAAAAGTATTGGAGTTGCGCTCGGTTGAGGGTGAGAAACCTGTATAGACTGCTTTATACTTTTCCATGTCTGGGTCAGTGTTGGCATCTCCCTTGAAGAACTGCATGTAGTGGGCAGACTATGAGTGAGAAAATGGCCATATTTCCATTTTTCAAAGAAGGCTGGATTGCTTTGTGCCATGTTATAGGAAAATTCAATGTATATTGGACTCCTTCTTGACCACTGTAAACTTCCAGCTTATCTCGGCTCTACCCCCAGACAGCATATCCAAATCTTTTGGATGGGAAATGGTGATTTATCGTCTAAGGATGAAAATCTCATGTTCCTTTCAACTACACTAAATTTAGTGACGTTTGGCACTTGTTAGTTTTCATTTAGATTCCAAAGAACAAAGCCACATTCTTCATCGTTTTGTGGAACTCGCTTGTCATTATTTTTCCATTTGTTTTTGTCTTGCAGATCTTGTCACAAAGCTTCAAACCTTGGTTTCAAAGCTTTTGTCCGGCTGAGATGCATTTGCGTCTTCTGTGATTGGTTCTTTCCAGTTAGCCCAGCGCATACCTTCATTTTATTTCATCCAGCTACTTACCTTGTTTAGTATTTCTTCCTTTCTCTAATTAGATTATCTTCCCCCCCCCCAAATAAATAGTAGTGTGAGCAACAACATAGCGTTTTTTTCTTTATAAATTGGTGGTGGTTTTTCATTGTTTAGATAATTCAAATTCATTGAAAGACACCAAATTTTACCTTCCGCTTCCTTATGTTATTGTTGTTGTTGTTCTTCTTCTCCTTCTCCTTCTTCTTTTAAATGAGAGAGGGACAGTGAGAGAGAGAGAGAGAGAGAGAGAATAATTTTATTTAGTTTTTCATGTGGTCTTTGTTGCTCCGACACTTCATTGTGTATGTGGCACTGAGGTTTGAGCCTGTGTCCTCATGCATGCCAGGCAAGCGCCATGATCTCTGAGCTACCGCTCCAGCCCCCACCCCTTATGTTCTTCTTAACAGCTAGACTTTCTACATGAATGCTTGAGATGTTTTGTTTCTTTTAAAGAAGACACAGATCTTGGGCACAATACTAGAGAGAGATCAGAGATTTCTCTATCATGAATGCATTAATCGCATTTGCTAAATTTGTCATGGGAGAAGAGGTATTTCCAAACAAGAGTCAAAGTTCCCAGAGAGAAGGGGGAACTCAACTCAGAGCCAGTGGGGTTCTTGGCATATGTAAGAAAAAAGGATTTCAGTGTGAACCAAAGACACCGACAGAGGATTTCCTTCTTTTAAAGGAAACTTTGTGAAGAGTGGGTATACAAAAGTATGCAGGAATAATGTCCGTCAAGTGGTCTCACGATGGATTCTTGTGATCTGGTCAGTCTCTGGATCCTTAGACTGATCTCGTCTTTGTTATCTGATCAATATATAGCACTGCAAAGTCCCCCAAATTATAGATTCCTCAAGGTATTGTATCTCTCTTTGTTTAATTTATGTATTGGGAGATTAATTAATAGTGAACAGGTAGGTTTATATATTCTTCAGAAATTTGAGAATAACAGGACTGCAAGGGAGATAGGGTTAGGGATTGAAAGGCCATGAAAAGTCTAAGGAACTTCTGAATTAAAAACCTATTTCCTGGGCTGGAGCGGGAGGACCCGGGATCAAACCCCAGCACCAAGTACACAACTAAGTGTTGGAGCAACTAAGGCCATGTGAATAACTAAATAAAGTTGTTTCTCTCTTTCTCTGTCTCTCTCACTGTCCCTCTATCTTAAAAAAAAAAAACAACCTATTTCCTTGTCCACATCCTTCCTTTATGTCTCTTTTCTGTTTCTTCTTTCTTCTCTCCTACTTCAGATTCAATTTAATTTCATCAAACTCTTCTACCAACTGACATATATATATTTATAATATATGTATACATTTTACTTATCTGTAGTGACTGAGGAGAGAGAGAGGGACAGAGAGAAAGAGTTTCTGCCATCTGGATCTGGGAACTGGTCTGACACAGCCAGTCAGGCTTCGGAGTTAGTATGGCTGACTTGGTGCTCACAGCTACCCAATGAGTTCTTGTGTTGGACACAAACAATCTCATAAAATACCAGTATCAGACAAGGTCTGTCAGTGACTGTGATGCAGTGAGAAAAAGCCAAGCAAAACAAAACAATAAGGTCACCTCACAATTTTGTTTAAGCACAAAACAAGATCAGCGTGCAAGCCACAAAACAGCTAAATCCCACCTCTTCCTGTCAATGTGCGACTGCTGCTCCATCACTAACCGCACATTAGCTTCACTTTGTTCTGTATTCTTTCTAGATGATTTATTAAAATCCCCGGTCTCTGCATCACTTCCGTTCCTTCAAAACTCTGAATACAAAGAGAAGCCCCACTTCCCTACTTTCGAATCTCTTGACCAAGCACAAATCCTATATTAAGTCCTTTCCAGCAACTTTTTATTAAGACAGCCACTGTAGTTCCCCATAGTTCCCTATGGCACCTGTCCTCCCTGATTGTGAGAAGTAAGCAACATATGCTTTTCAGTTATAGCTGGGCTCCTGGTAGTATTTGACTGGAGAGTTTTGACACCAAAATACATAATTGGAATGGACATTATAGGTATGGCATGGTTTCTTGCCCTTTTCACTGATTCGGTTAGAATCAGAATCATCATGGGACCCTTGAGCTCTGATTCAGGACCCTAAGTGTGCATCTTTGAAGGCTTTGTCTTCATTCCTGACTTCCTGATTAGGAATCGCCTGGTTAGATAGACTCCTGAGTCACTGCACTTGGCTGGAGTTTGCTGATCTCAGTTGTGATACATTTTGATTCTTAAGATTATGACTGTACTCTAGAAGCTGGGTTAAGCCCCAGAAAAAATAGAAGCTGGATCGAAATTCTAGATTTTCTCTTGACTAGATCAATAATAACAAGTAGTGATATTGAATCAATAATAGAAAGTCTCCCAACAGGGCTGGAGGTGGCTCAGCAGTAGAGAGTTTGCCTGACATGTGCAAGGACTCAGGTTCAATCCCCAGCACCACATACGCAATTAGGTGGAGGAAAAACAAAAACAGATGAAAAAATAAAATTCTGCCTTCCTCTCCCCCCCACTCCCCCTCTCTCATTTGAGGAGGTTAGAGCAAAACCCAGGCTTGGGTGAAAGGCAGTCAAGCTCTTGTACCAGATCCATCAAAGGAGTAGCAACACATAATCTAGGGGAACTATGGACATGTAGGGGAGGGAGGGAGAGGGTTAGGGAGAGGCAGAGGGTGGGGTAGGGAGAGGGAGGGAGGATAGGGAGGGATCTAGGGAGACAATCAACAGTGCAGCATACTCTCTACCCTCCTGAGAAACCAAATAATACTTGTGCAATCATTTAATTCTGGAAAATTCATGGATAGTTATATCTTTTGTAGGGGCAAAATATAGAAGAATCAAGAGACCAGGGTGTGGGTGATGTGGGAGTGATTCTGGTTTAGGATCAAATGCATATCATATTGTTACTTGATATGCATTTATGATTACATAACAATTCAACCCCTTATTAAAACAATGACTAACGGTGGCAGAGGTGTGGAGAGAAAGGAATGATTATACACTGTTGATGGGAATGTAAATTGGTAAACGGTATGAAGGTTTCTCAGAAAATTAAAAATTGAACAATCATATTATCTGCATTCAACCATCCAATTCCTGGGTTAGTATAAAACAGAAGTAATTCAACGTACCAAAGAGCCAGTGTGCCCATGTTTATTGTGGCGCTATTCATGATAGCCAAGGTATGATATCAGCCTAACTGCCTGTTAAACAACTTGGTATGGCCGTGATCATGAAACCCAACAGAGTAACTTAGAGGACGCTCACAGTTTCAGAGGTTCAGCCCTGGGTGGGCTGATTCCTTGCCCTCGGCCCAACTTGAGGTGGAACTTCACCGCAGAAGGTGTGGTGGAGGAGTGCTGCTCCATTCATGGTAGCCGGGACGCCAAGAGAGAAAGGGGAAAGGGCCACAAGGAAGAGGAAACCTTCCAGGGCGTGACCCCAGTGATGCACCTCCTCCAGTCATGCACAACTGCCTACAGTTACCACCCAGAGGGTCCGTTCAAATTAGGACCGACTGCCTAGGTAGTGGCTCTCAGAGTCCTGTCATCTCACCTGTGAACATCCCTGCACTAGCACAGGAGTTTTGCGAGAACACCTAATTTCCAAACCACAACAATGACCATCAACAGATGAAATGTGGTCCATAGCCACAATGGGGCATTCGGCCACAAAGAAGAATGAATCCGCAGCAAAATGAATAGAACAATAAGCCAGGAACAGAAAGACAAACATGCCGTATTTTCTGTCGTATGTGGAAACTGAAAAACAATATTCTCCTGAAAGCAGAATAGTAATTATTAGGGACAAGGAAGGGTGCAGAGGCTGGGGTTGCGGGGTGGAGGATGGAAAGTTTGGGTCTGGGGAAGTGGGGACAGGGGTGAGGAAGAATGATGACATGATCAATATGTATGGAAATATTACAGCAAATTCCATGAAGATGTGTAATTAGCATGTTAATAAAAATAAGTATAAAACAAGTTCATTTTCTGTTAAAGTGAAGTATTTAATTGTATGAACATACTCTGATTTATTTGCCTGTTCTCTTGCATAGAGGCATTCGGGTTGTTTTGTATTTTGAACTATTACAAATAAAGCTATTATTAACATTCTTTAAAAAGCTATTTTCAGGGAGATTCAAGATGGCAGATTAGAGGAAGGCTGCATTTGCAGTTACTTTGTGATTTTGGATTCGAGCAGTGGGGGTAGTTTTTCTCAGTAAGGTGAGTGAAAGGAGGAATTCACTGGAATTCAATATTGGACAGTCAGAGTTTCTTAGAGACTCAAATTCTGACGTATTGAACAAAGAACAAGAAAGAGTACACTGGAGCCAAACTAATTGTAGCAGTGGGAGTGGACTGGTTCACTGCAGAGGGGACGGATCACACCAACACAGAGAAAAACACAACAGACAAATTTGGCATGGAAAAACGTGGTGATCAGAAAAGCAGCCTGAACTTAGTTGATCCAGAGCCTGCACAATGAACTGGTGTTTGAAAGTACTGGCAAGTGGAGAGCTGAGGTGGAAACTATCTTAAAGAGGTCACACTGCAGCTTGCTGCTGCAGGGTCCCATAAATTTATGGGAAATATTGCCATACTGTGCCGGCAAGGGCCATCTGTGTGGCTTAGAGTGCATCTAGCAGAATGTGAATAGAGCAGGTACAGAGAAGATGGTGCTCAGGGGCATTCAAGTCAGAAATATGGAGGGGAGTGCAACTCACTTTCCCTTTGTGTTTGGTGACTCATGCAACTAGGTGAAGAGGGGAGGAGGCTGAACAGGTAGGCGCTAATACACTCAGAGACTAAGCCTGGGAAGGTGGTGTTCATGGCAGTGGAGTGTGTGGCACCTGTGGAATGCTGGCTCCCCGATCCATGAGTAGAATTGTTGGGAGACTCCTGAGAGCCAGACTCCCAGTAGGGATCAGCCTGACCCCAGGGGGTGTATTGATCTAAACTCTCCTGAGCAGAAACCGCCCAAAAAAGTGCCTAAGACCTGATTTACAGGTAACCCCCTGCCATTGGAACTCCCCTCTTAAAACTTTACAGCAGCCTCACCCTAGCAATGCAGCAATCTGGTCTGTCTGGACAAAACTCCAAATAGTACCTGCCATCGAATTCTTCCTTGCACTAGTGAAAAGAAAAGCTGAGGACCATTTCATCCAGCTTCAGTTTTAGGCAACTCCAGCTGACAGCAATCTGAGCAGCATAAAAAGAGGAAGCATTTAACAACCCCCAGCCCTTGCTCTTTCCCTGTTGGTACACAGTCCAAGAAGAAATGGAAAGAAGGATAGTTGGGCAAAGACAGTGACCATCCATCCTTGCTGACAGTGTTGACCACCTCAATGTAGAAAATTGATTCATTTTTCACTAAGAATATTGATTTCCTTTTTTTGGTATTCTTGCTGTGCTGATTGGTGTGTGTGTGTGTGTGTGTGTGTGTGTGTGTGTGTGAGGGTGTGTGTATGTATGTGTGTGAGTGTGTGTGTGTGTAAGTATGGATGTATTTGTTTCCTTTTTTCTCATTTTTAGCATTTAAAAATAATTGTTATTTTCCTTCTTTTAAAGGTTAGATTTTTTTCATTGTTTATTTTGGATTTTTTTTGGTTTCTCTTTCTTTTCCCTTTAATAGTCAAATTCTTTTGTTCTCTGCTCCTTTATTTTTTTAATTTATTTTTTTCTTCTTCTTTATAGCTATCACTTTCTATACCTCTTCTTCTTTTTCTCTGTTCACATTTTGAACTTTCTAAACTTATATATACCTTCCCATTACAGTTCTTTTTTCTTAATGAACTATATTTTTACCATCTTTTAGAGCCATTTGATTCATATAATTCCTGCCCCCACCATTCCTATTGCTGCAATTATTAGTATTGTGGATGGCGTAATCGACACCTGCTGTTCACTTTAATGCCAGCTCCAGATCCTGGCTATTTATTGTTTTGCAGTTGACAGTGGCTGATCCCACTATTTTGCTTTTGTGGTAATTAGCGCTATAGATGTCAAAGTAGGCACTGAGTATTTATTTTAATGCTATATATTATTTTAGTTGTGGCTATTGTTCATTTCTTCCTTTTCTGTGAGATGCTGGGGATCTACAGAGATACTACAAGTTCACAGGGTAGAGATTTTGCTGCTGAGCTAAACCTAGCCAAGAGGCAGTACACCTTGCTTCACACAAAATCAACCACAAACTTCAATGATACTTTAAACAAATAATAGAGGAGACAAAAATCTCAGCTAATGGCCAGGCCTCAAGTAGGAATGGCTGGATTGCCCTAGGTTCCACTCATGGGGATCCAATCCTGTAGCAAAAACAGAGAATTAACAAAGGCTGTGCATATCACACCTATAAGGCGTTCTCAATTTAGATCACTCTAGGACACTTTGGAAAGAGAGATCCATGCCCTAAAATGGCCCACACTGAAGAGTGGAAGATAATTCCATTCCAAGAGATGCATTATAGCCCAATACAGGAATACAAGAAATATGAAAAAACACGGCAACACGACGCATCCTGAAGTACACAATTCACCAGCAACTGACCCAGAGATGTGGAAGTGGATGAAACAGCAGATAAAGAATTCAAAAGAATGATTATAAAAATCATCAATGAATTTCCAGAGAATACAGAAAAACTGCTGAATAGATTAAGAAAGTCAGTACAGGATAAAATGAAAATTTCAATATAGAGAGATACTGAAAAAGAACCAAACAGAAATCTTGGAAATGAAAGATATAATAAATCAAATAAAATGTTCAGTAGAAAGTCTCTCTAACAAAGTAGATGAGGTTGAAGACAGAATCTCAGAGTTGGAAGACAAAGTGGCCAGCCTTGAACATTCAGACAGTATTAAAGAAAGAAAATTAGGAACCATGGTCAGATGTACAAGAACATTAAGAGACCAAATTTAAGAATTATTGGAATTGAAGAAGGCTGTGAGATAGAGACTAAAGGATTGTATAACTCTTCAGTGAAATAATATAAAAATGTCCAAACCTGGAGAATGAGATGAACATCCTGATACAGGATGCATTCAGAGCCCCAAATAGACAAGAGAAAAAAAGAACCTCTTCACAGCACATTGTAATTTAAATTCGAGCATACAGAATAAGGATGGGATTTTAAAAGCCTCAAGAGAAAACTATCAGGTCACATTTAGAGGCAAATCAATCAGAATTACTTAATTTCTCAGCACAGGAGGACTTGGAATGATGTGTTTCAAATCCTGAAAGAAAATTCCTGTTAACCAAGATTGGGATATTCAGCAAAACTATCCTTTAAGACCCAAGAAGAAATGAACAGTTTCCAAGATAAGCAGAAACTAAAAGAGCTCATGTCTATTAAGTTGGCACTACAGAAAATACTCAAAGAAATAATGCAAAAAGCAGAAACCAAAAATACATTCCAGAGCTCACAAATGAATGAATCTCATTTGAAGAGTAGCTAAGCCAATGAGAAGCAGAACCAAATTAAAAATTAGAAATAAATCAAAATGGCAGAAATTAATAAAATTCTCTATACCATAACATTGAATGACTGTAAATGGCCTCAACTCCAATTAAAAGACATATGTTGGCAGAAAGGGTTACGAAAGAATACCCAACTAAATGTTGTTTGCAAGAAACTCATCTTACAAAGAAGCCACAGAGTGAAAGTGTAAGGATGGAAATTGATACCTCATGCATATGGAGCCCCAGAGCAAGCAGGAGTAGCTGCTCCCATATCCAACCAAGCAAACTGGAAGCCAAAATGAATCAGAAGAGACAAAAAAGGTTGCTTCATCCTGGAAGAAGGAACAATCCAACGAGAAGACATAATGACACTAAGTGTTTACATCCCAAAATTTGGTGCACCTAATTACACAAAATTAAAGACTCAGATGCCAGTACAATAATACTGGGTGATTGCAACAGTTTTCTGTCACCAATAGTTAGGTTATCTAGACATAAACTCAGGAAAGACTTTTGGTCCTAAAATCTATTATACATCAAATGGACTTAACAGATATCTATAGAATATTTCATTCAAAAGCAGCTGAATTTTGCTATTCTTAACTGCTCTTGGAAACTTCTCCAAAATAGACCATATTTTAGGCCAGGAAGCAACTTTCAGCAAATGAAAAATGATGTAATTCATTGCCTTTTATCTAAACATAACGGAATGAAAGTAGACATCAACACCAAAAACCCTACAGAAACTATATAAAAACATGGAGATTGAACAATACACTTTTGAATGATAAATGGGTAATAGAAGAAATCAAGAGAGAAAATAAAAAAATTCTTAGAATTGAATGAAAATAGTGATACACCATACCGGAATATGTGGGACATAAGAAGGAGGTTCTAAGAGGAAAGTTTATACCTATGAATGACATCAGAAAGATCCCAAAGAAACAACCTAATGATGCATCTGAAGGCTCTTGAAACACAAGAACAAACCAATTCCCAAACCAGTAGAAAGAAGGAACTAATTAAGACCAGAGCCAAGACCCATGAAATAGAGATATTTTAGATGTTTATCAGCTAATATTCAAGCAGAGAAACACAATGTACATATATATGATTTGTTACAGAAATTGATTATAAAGGCAGATTAAGCAGTCTCTGGAGCTAGGTGTTCACAAGATAGATGTTTTGGAAGGGAAAATGGATGTGAAGCAGGCTGCTATTGAGATAGGATAGAAGAAATAGGCTAGGTAGAAGGAGACAAACAGGGGAAAGAACTTTAAACATAAAAGCTCCATGAAACTCTTACTTTTATTTCCCAGGCTGATTTCCTTTAGGCCCCAAATTCTTGAAAGGTCCATAAATTTTAGAGTACTGGCAATCCAGTTAATAAATGCCTACATACAATGCTAGCTCACACAATGCATTTTTACAACAATTAAATAAAACCAGGGAGATGTATGGTTAGGGACCTATGATGTGGGTCTGTTCCAAATATCTGTTAGCTAGATGAAGTCAACCTAAAGATCTGGACAAGAACCAGATCACATGAACTGTCCTGTGCTCTGTCATCAAAAAAAATTGAGCTCATTAAGCTGATGCCACCCACTCGTACCTCTCATGTTCACCATTTACAAAGTTTCCTTTAAAAAAAAGACTGAGCTGGGCATGGTGACACACACCTGTAACACCAATAACTCAGGAGGCTGAGGCAGAAGGATCGCAAGTTTGAGGATAGCCTCAAAACAACTTAGAGAGGCCCTAAGCAATTTAGTGAGACCCTGTCTCAAAATAAAAAGGGCTGGAATTTGGCTCAGTGGTAATATGCCCCAGGGTTAAATTCTCTGTACCCCCCAAAAAAAATTAAAAGAAAAAGAAGATTGAGACCCCAGCAAAAGTGCATCTTACTCCCTTTCTGTTTGAGTGCATACCCTGCCTCTATTGCTTGCTTCCCTAAAGAAATCTCTGCTTGTGCCTCTTTTGATGTGTACTGAAATTCCTTTCTGTGGCATAAGTCAAGAAGCTGTTATGGTAAATTGAGGCTTCCTGATTTCTCCTCTGTGACTTCCTTAGACTGCCTGGTTTACAAGATCCTGAATTTTCTGGCCATCTTCCATAACGTACTGTGAACTCAGATTAATACATTCTAAAAAGTGCATCTTGGCAGGGCATGGTGGTGCACACCTGTAATCCCAGCATCTTGGAAGGTTGAGAGGAGGATGGCAAGTTCAAAGCCAGCCTCAGCAACTTAGTGAGGCTCTAAGCAACTTAGTGAGACCCTGTCTCAAAATAAAAAATGAAATACAGGCTGGGGATGTGGTTCAGTGGTTAAATACCCCTGGGTTCAATTCTCAGTACCAAGAATAAAAACAAACAAACAAAAAAACCTCAACAACCAACAGTAACAGCAAACCACACAACTTAAGCAACCCTTAAATTAAAGCAAACAAATTCAAGCACAATCTCTTTCAGTCGTGCTGAAACATAAGCCTGTGACCTCAACCATCGTAGAGATTAGAAATCGGGTATTGGGTATTGATCCAGTGGTGTTCTAACACCAAGCTACATCCGCAGTCCTTTTTATTTCTTGAGACCAGGTCTTGCTAAATGACCGAGGCTGACCTAGAAATTGCAATTCTCCTGCATCAGGCTACTGCCTCCTAAATCACTGGGATTACAGGCCTGCACCACTGTTCCTGGCTTCTAACCTTTCTTATGGTATACTAGGTCATCTCTCTTATGTAATTTAGCTCCAGGACACAGAATTAGATCCATAAAATGTGAAATGGATAGACAATTCAATTTTTCCCTGTACTCCACTGTTTCCTAAAATGGAAGTGCATTTGATACCCTCAAGAATGACCAGACAGAAGCTGGAGTGGTGGCTCGGTGGTTGGAGTGGCATGGTCAAGGACCCAAGTTCAAACCACATACACCACATACACCACTTCATTGGAGAAATGAAGGCCAGATGAAAAACTAAATAAAGTTAATATTCTCTCCCCTCCCCCACCTTTCTCTCTTAAAAACAAACAAACAAACAAAAAGAAAGAATGACTAGATAATGTACTAATGCCTGGCGAAGTAGAAATGCACCTTCTTGCGGAGGAGATCAAACAGATAGCTATCGAAATACTGTGGAATGGATGCAGAAAATATTTCTACTTGCCTAGTGCCTAGATGACTCTGGGTAACAATTCTGATGCTTGTGACCCTCAATATGACATTGCCATTCTTCAAGAAAATCCAGGAAACACAACAGTTGATTTGTTGAGACTGATGTAGATGCTGAAAGGATAGCTAATTTTAAGCCACACCAGCAGAAAGTCCTATTTTGGAGAGTCCTGATCAATGTGGTCTTACACCCCAAAGTGGATCTCAGCTGGGTGTGAGAGTTCATGCTTCTAATCATAGCTTCTCAGGAGGCTGAGGTAGGAGGATCATAATTCCAGGACAGCCTTGGCAACTGAGTGAGACCCTGTCTCAAGAGAGCAAATGAAATAAACTGTGGATATAGCTTAGTGGTAGAGCACCTGTGGGTTCAATCCCCAGGACTGCTCACACAAAAACCGAATCCAAACAAACAGAAGTATTTCTCAGCTTCAGTTAGTGTTCAGATGAATTCCTCTGGAATCCGTAAGTCATCCCTATACTTGGCAGTATGGGGGCTTGAAGGGCCTTAAGAATGAACATGAAATCTACTTTGAATGTCCTTGTCTTGGAAATTTCCTCCGTGGTCTTCCCATACAGAAGCATTGCTCGCAACATGTTGATTATACTGTTGTCATGGTGTTGTTTTTCCTCCAGATAGTTCTGGACACCAATTCATTGAGAACCTCAAAAAAGATAACACACCACAGGCCCCTTCCCACAGAATCCTTCTGAACTGTTTTAACCCTTACTTGCCTTCTTTTCCATTAAGTAAACTTTAATAAACCACAGATAACTTTTTTTCCTTTCCTTAGAAAGAAATAAAATACATGTTTCCCTCAGAATAGGGCCCTTGGGGAGCTGCAGCCAAACCATGCCTGTGGTCTCCCATGCTAACCTCTGGCTGAATCTCAGCTGTGGCCTGCTTCTTTGTATCATTGTGATTTGGGCTACTTGACTTACTGACCTCAGTTGTCATGGCCTTTGAAAATCTATCTATCTATCTATCTATCTATCTATCTATCATCTATCTATCTATCTATCATCTATCATCTGTCTGTCTATCTATCATCATCATCATCTATCTAATGTACCATCTGTCATCCATCATCATCTCTATCATCTGTCTAGCATCTATCACTTTATTTCTCTCTGCTTATCATTTGTTGCCAACTATTCATACAGACTGTGGACCTATTTTTAATTCTTGACCTTAGATCTTTTAACTCTGCTTCTGTTTTGTCTCTCAGATTCTGACCACGTATTTACAAATGTGAAAGCCCAGCCTCTTCCCTGTGTCCAGCTATGCCTGGCTCATCTGAAAATTTCTCGATCCTCTTGGAACACTACTAACTCGTATTTGAAACGTGTCTGTGTCTTCTGTGTTTGGTAATTTCCACACGTCAGCACTGGTTCTACTGAAAATAATTTTTGCAATCTCCCTCTGCATTACTGATTGGGATTCTCTGTGGGACCAGACATGTAGGAATCTACTCAAGAGAGATGCACTGTCAAACCAGGGATTTAATTACGTGGATTAAACAAATGTCAAAACTGGGCTTCTTGTACATTCCTGAGCCTCAAGGATAAAAGCCACTGCCGATTCCTTGACAGATGATCCTACGAATCCTTCATGCTCATTTCCAAAGCTGGGGATCTTACCACATGTGAGGATGAAAAAATATAAATGACTTTGGTGAGTATCAAAAGAATCTGAAGAGGGGCTGGAGCAGTGGCTCGGCGGTTATAGCGCTTGCTTGGCATGCGCAAGTACGCGGGTTCAAACCCCAGCACCCATGTACACCACTAAGTGTCGGAGCAGCGAAAGCCATGTGAAAAACTCAATAAAAATCGATTCTCTCTGTCTCTGTATCTCTCTCTCTCACTGTCTTTCTCTCTTAAAAAAAAAAATAATCTGAAGAACCTGGCAAATATAAAAATGCCCAGAACCTATTTTGCTTTGAAGAGTACAGGTAGGTCTCTGGGTCCTACATTTGTCTTCAGGGGTTGCTGATACACACTGAAGTTTGAGAACCATTGGGTGACACAACACTTCATCAGAATGTATTTTATTAGAAAGGTTGACTTGAACCCTTCAGCTTTCATCAAAACTGAAAGAGAATTAGTATGATTTTCTTTAAAAATTTCCAATTATTTTGTAATAAGAGGATTTTAAGCAAATTTACCTTGCTGTATTTATGGTAATAATCAAAGAGGCATAATCCTATCAGGAGATTGTTTCTGTGAAGTTGGTATAAACACACACACACACACACACACACACACACACACCCTTCTTCAGTTCTATAGATTGAAAAATCACCTGAGAAAAATGAAGAGAAAACATGACTAAAATTTTTCTGATTCCGATGACAAATGCAGAGCAAGAGATCATGAGTGTGAGAAGAACGTCAGAAGATTACTGGAGGATTGGTGATGGCCTTATCTAGGAAATAATTATAAGAAAAGGAAGGGTTTCTAGGGAAGGCGGGCTAAGACCGTCGATGTGCCTGCAGCCAGCCGTCGTTCTGGCTATAGGAAATGCTTTTGGAAAGCAGCAGCATACGGGTGCTCACTGGTAATTTTTGTTGATCCGTTTAAGTCATATTCTGTGAGGAAAAAACTGAACGCTGAATCCTAGTAGAGAGCACCACCATTTTAAGATTAGGTGCAGCAAAAAGGAATCCTTGAACTGGGATCTTAAGTATTTACCGTTGAGTTCAGTGGAAAAACCTAATAGCAGTTTTGATTCAAAAGCATAATTGTGCCCTGGTCAAATTAGTGGTGTTTCATCTACTAATATATGAGGATGTCATTCAATTGTTTTTCAACATAAAATTCTTTGATTCAATTAATTAATGAAGTTTGTATTGCATTATAGTTTTGTAGTTAGTCGTTTTAGAAAATTATTATTAAATTTTTTTTGAAATAATCATCAGAGATACTAACTAAAATGTGTGGAGACTGACACTTAAATCACATTGAATTTTCCTAATTAATTTCTTACAATGCTTTGGGTGGGAATAGATGATGGCTTTCCTGTGGGCCAAAAGACGTAACTAGCTCACTGTTTTCTGCCCTCTCCTTAAATAAAGCGGCCCTATTGTTTGTCATGAGTTTTTCCCGCTCCATTTCCTGGAGATGCTAGAGTCTGGGTTATACTAGTTGAGATTATTGGAAGGGTTGAAATTAACCTAGTATTGATGGAAATGGTTTCTGCTAAATGAGGAAGTGTCAGAAACGTAAGCATGCTCAGAATCGCCTAGGAAATTCTGTCCAATTGCCACAAATTCCTGCACCTAGAAAGGATTTGGTTTTGCATCAGAGACAGGGGATTGGCTATGAAAGTGAACTGCTGAAAGCTTAATTAAAATCAGTCATAAATGTTGTGAGGCTGGTGGATTTTTAAAAGCAGATGAATCTCATCCCAAATAGCTCATCAAAGTATAAGCATCAAACTCATGACCACCTCACAAGCTCAGATTTCAAACAGGACATTGAGGATGAGTGACCCACGTCAGGAGCTGTCTGCTCAAAAGCTGAGTGGGGACAAATAACAATTGGTATCAAAAAGAAACAATAGAGGATCAACAACTAAAAATTGTTTCCAGAGCTTTGGCAACAGGACGTTTAGAAAGGTAATAAATCTGAGTAATGCATGCAAAGGGTTCCTAGCTATATTATTCCGACCTGATCTCTCCCGTAACTCCCAGGTCTTTGCAAGATGGTCTACCTTTAGTCAATATAATTAATTTTATTTAACTTAATTTATGCTGGGCTTGTGATTATCTGTTGCATTTCCTGTTTCTTGAGAAAAGGTCTATGGATTTGTGCAAATTAAAAGGAAAATTTCCCTGTAGGTACCTGTGAGACCCCAGATGCATTAGAGCAGTGAGGTAGTTTAAGGCTTTCTAATATTTTTTATTTTTAAATTATAAAACAGAATGTTCAATTCAATATGAAAATACTGTTAATATTCTTTACAAATATGAAACATTTGTTCTACACTGGAAATCATTTGTTCTGTGTAGTCTCACATTAAAATATTTTCATGTTTCTATTCTAGACTATTCCTTCCACGTGGATCCTTGCTTCAGTTTCACCTGATAGGTTTGAAGTTTTATTCTCTACTTTCTCCATTCTTGAAGTTTGCAGAGTTATCAAATACCTTTTTAGATAGTACTAAAAATTACTTTTGATCGGTAAATTTTTCTTTCCTTCACAATATCTTTTAATCATTCTTAGCCAATAATTATCCACTTCAAAATTTATTTACAACTTTGTGTCAATCACTGATTCACGTACTTAGATGCTCTCAGTGGCAACAGAACATCCAGGTAAAATCCCTCCTCTAATGTTCCATCTAGTGTGACACACATCCTACTAGGAAGACTCTGTAAACTGTTACTTCCATTATTTTGAACTTGGTGTTATAATTTATGATTTATCCTTTCTTTCTTTTTTTTTAAAGAGAGAAGGACAGTGAGAGAGAGAGAGAGAGAGAGAGAGAATCAATTTTTATTGAGTTTTTCACATGGCTTTTGTTGACACTGATTTATGTATGTGGGTGCTGGGGTTTGAAGCTGTGTACTTAGGCATGCTGGGCAAGCACTGTAACTGCCGAGCCACTGCTCCAGCCCCATGATTTATCCTTTCTAATGAAACCAGTTGTAGTTCATTTATGCTCTTATTTTTGTATTCTACTACATTAATACCTCATGATTTATTTATCCTATTATTGGTGGGAATTAATAAGATTTTCTTTTCTTTCTTTTTCTTTTTTCTTTTTCTTTCTTTCTTTTTTTTTCACTACCAGGGACTGAACCCTGGTGGAGATGCTCTACCAATGAGATATACTGTAGCCCCCCTTTATAATCTTTTATTTTGAGACAGGGTTTGCTAAATTGCTGAGGCTGTCCTTAGTCTTGTAAGTCCTCCTGCCTCAGCCTCTTGAGTTGCTGGGGTTACGGGCATGTACCAAGGTGCCCAACTTAATACGGTTTCTGACGACGTTCCCATAATGCTGAGAACTTTCTTGTACAGATGCAGGTGAGGTTGGTCATAGGATAAGCACATCTGAAACATTACTTGTTGTGCAGGATGGAGTTAATTTAAAGATGCCCTGGTAAGGGTCCTTATATCTGCATTGTCTGGAAGTCCAGCTGGGATTCTTGGCCAAGATAAAGGGGCGGAAGATTCAAAATGAAACATTGAAAGTCTCAACTCCCCTGGAAGCATCGAGAGTGAGATTATTTATTTATGGTTTTCACCTGATGTCATTGGTGACTTGATCGACCAAAGGACCAGAAGGCTCAGAAGACTCGCCCGCTTCTCCGCAGGCACTTGGTGCTTCAGTTGGGAGATGAAGCACAAACAAGGAGCCCGGGAGCTCAGACCACTCGGACCCCGGTGCTTGCCTAACTTTTTCTTTTTTAAATTCTTTTGCTTTTAAATACCAGCCCTCCTTGAGCCAGGCTTGCTGGAGTGCTTGCGGAAGCACTCGGTGGACTCTTACGAGAACTCATGCTCTGACTTGTGAGCTCTTTACAGTACTTGTTTTAGTCAGCTTTTTTGTTGCTGTGATCGAAGACCCGACTACAACAACGAGAGCGGGAAAAGTTCATTTTGGAACCCATGGTTTCCGAGGTCGCAGTCCCTGGATGGCCACCTCCGTCCCTCGGGCCTGAGAAGAGGCAGAACATCGTGGAGAAGCGTGTGGCAGAGGAAGGCAGCAGGGGACGTGGTGCCAGGGAGCAGAGAGCGCTCTTCTCACCACGGGCAAACGTAACCCCAAAGGCCCACCCTAGGACCCATGTCCTCCAGCCACCCCCTGCCGGCCTCAGTCACCACCCAGTCAACCCCCATCTGGGAATCAACGCACTGATTAGGTCAAGGTTCTCATAACCTAATCATTTCACCTCTAAACCCTCTTCTTTTTTTTTTTTTTCAGGGCTGAGGACCGAACTCGGGGCCTTGGGCATGGTAGGCAAGCGCTCTGCCACTGAGCTACATCCCCAACCCCTCTAAACCCTCTTGTGCCACCTCACACATGAGCTCTGCAGGGACATTCAGTATCTAACTCATAGCAATAGGTGATGGCAAATGTTCAAGTAGTGATACTAATATGAATCGCCCCCAGTAGTGCAAAGCATACCCATGCTCCGTCCAGTTCATCGCTGTGCGTCTCAGGCTGTCTATTTTTCCCCCAGGGTGTCTGTGGACATCAAATTGATAGCATGATAAATGAAGTGAAGAGCACATACTTTAACAAAATCTCTGTGAGGAAAATACGCATGCTATTGTGATAAAAACAGTGCTGCTTATTACTTCAGTGAAGGTGTTTGGAGTTCTTGATCTATGCCACAAAACAGCCTCTAAAACAAAGGAAGTGTGCTCAAAAGTAGTCACCGTTAGGGTGAAAACAGTCTTTGGTAGGCGCCATTGGATTTTGTGCCTTGGCATGACTCATCTGGAGGTGACTGAGGTCCGGAGAGATAAGATCCAGCTCTCAACCTGTTCCAGGCTCCCCTGCAGGCCCTCTGTGACAACCTTGATGAGGAGGTTGGAAGTTTGGTCTTATAATTTTGGAATAAAGTAATTTAATCTCCATCAAGCAATTTTTCTTCTGAGTCAGTTATTATAGTTCAAATAAGCAATTCTGGAAAATGTGTGTCTGATTCAGGGAGATCAGAAATTGTTGTCACCTGGCTGGGTGCCCACCTGTAATGCCAGTTACTCTGGAGGCTGAGGAAGAAGGATCAGAATTCAAGAAATTTAAAAATTCAAGAAAATTAAAAAAGTACTGGGGATATTGTTCATTGTAGAATACCTATCTAGCATGTGGAAGGTCTGATCCAATCCCCAGGACTACAAAAAATATACAAAACTCACAAAAAGAAATCATTGTCACCTGATTCACCTGACTATAATGATGGATTTGACCAGCGTCACTCCTTCATCTATTGGAAGTGTCATATGCAGGTATATTTCCTAAGACATAGTAAGTTACGTATCTTATTTCACTTATTACGATAGTCTCTAGTTCCATCCATTTACCAGCAAATGCCATCATTTCATTCTTTTTTATGGCTAAGTAGTACTCCATTGTGTATAACACCACATTTTATTTATTTATCTGTTGATGGGCACCTGGGCTGGGTCCATAGTGTGGCTTTTTAAAATTATGCTGCTATAAACATTAATGTGGCTGTATCCTTATAGTATGCTGCTCTTAGTTCTTCTGGATATATACCAATGAGTGGAATAGTTGGGTCATATGGTGTTTCCATTCCTAATTTTTTGATGAATCCCCATACTACTTTCCAGAATGGTTGTACAAGGGATAAATATTTTTTTCTCATATGAAGAAACTAGACCACAATAAGGAAAAAAAAAAGAGGAAAAATGGTAGGAATGTGGAAAACTCATGAAAATAGAAGAGAAATCAGTGGAGTAGAGGAAAGGAATTGAGGGGGAGGGAAGAAGGATGGGAAAAGGGAAGATTGGTGGGATGAATCTGCGTGAATTTCCTATGGGCATACATGAATAAACCACAGTGAATTTCACCTTTATGTATATTCATAATATCTACTTAAAAATAATAAGTAAATAAATAGAAGAAAGGTCAGTACAGTAGAGGAAAAAGAACACGGGGAGAGAGGAGGAGAAGGAAAGGGGAAATACTGGGGAGTGAATTGGAGCAAATTATATTCCATGCTTGTATATTTATGTCAGAATGAAATCAAATTTTGTGTGTATCTATCTAGAATGAACTAAAAAACAGCTATGTTTCCAGATTGTTCTAACTGCAGCAGACACAGAGAAGAGCTCCTGCTTCGGGCTGTTGTGTGATTAATGACTCATGGCTTAACCTGGGGTCCCACAGAATGAAATAAAGGATTTATGTGAACAGAGAAATCAGTGATTGGGATATGTTAAAGCTATAAAGCTTTTGCACTTCCAAGGAAATAATCAAAAGAGTCAAGAGGCTTCCTACAGAATGGGAGAGAATCATGGGCTGTGATTCCTCGGACAGGGGCCTCATATCCAGAATCTACAAAATCCTGAAAAATCTCCACTACAAAAACACAAACAACCCAATCAATAAATGGGCCAAAGAGCTAAATAGAAACTTCTCACCAGAGGACATTGATCAAGCCAATGAATACACGAGAAAGTGCTCCAAATCACTAGCAATCAGAGAAATGCAAATGAAAATGACATTGATATCACCTCACACCAGTCAGATTGGCTAAAATGAAGAAAATAAACAATAATAGATGCTGGAGGGGCTGTGGAGAGATAGGCACACTAGCACACTGTTGGTGGAACTGCAGACTGGTACAGCCCCTCTGGAAAGCAGTGTGGAGAATCCTCAAAAAACTAGGGATGATCCCACCATATGATCCTGCTATTCCTCTCCTGGGTATTTTTCCAGGGGATTTAGAATCAGCAC
>PVKS010024682.1:0-30692 GCA_004027875.1 Aplodontia rufa | reverse complement strand
GGACAGAGAGTTAATATCCAGAATATACAAAGAACTCAAAAAACTAAACACCAAAATCACAAATAATCCAATCAATAAACGGGCTACAGATCTAAAAAGAAACTTCTCACCAGAGGAAGTCCAGAAAGCCCATAAATATATGAGAAAATGCTCTACATCATTAGCAATAAGGGAAATGCAAATCAAAACTTTAATGAGATTCCACCTCACTCCTGTTAGAGTAGCAAAAATGAAGAATATGAACGATGACAGATCCTGGAGGGGCTGTGGGAAAAGAGGAACACTGTCACACTGCTGGTGGGACTGCAAACTGGTTCAGCCACTCTGGAAAGCAGTGTGGAGAATCCTCAAAAAATTAGGGCTGGAACTGCCCAATGACCCAGCTATCCCACTTCTGGGTATTTTCCCAAAAGAGTTAGAATCAGCATATTATAGAGATGCAGCTTCATCAATGTTTATAGCAGCTCAAATTACTATAGCTAGACTATGGAACCAACCCAGATGATCCTCACTGGACGAGTGGATTCAAAATTTTGGTACATACATACAGTGGAATACCACTCGGCCATTAGAGAAAACGATACTATGGCTTTTGAAGCCAAATGGATGGAGATGGAAAAAATTATGCTAAGTGAAATATCCCAATCTCAGAGACTCAAGGGCTGAATGTTTTCTCTCATTTGTGGAAGGTAGACTAAAACTGGAAATAGTATGGTAGATGGCTAAGCTAATAATAACCTCAACATGCATGAATTTTTACACGAACAGGGGGAACCTTGCCTAGGATACTTGGAGACATAGGGAGGGGGGCAGAGATTAGGAAGGATATCTTAAAGATTGGAAAGAGGGAATATGGGGGAATCAACTCAGAAGGAGATCTCCGACCTCCATGAGAAGTCCATTTAACACAGGGGTTCTTTGGAGGAAACAGAACCGTGGGGAACCCAAGGGGGGAAACTATGACATGGCATCAGCCTTCGCTAACTGTGTAAATACACATTGGTTCTTGATTGTTTGATAATGATTCCCCCTCAATTGAACTCTATATTCAACTAATAAAAAAAGAACTTTTGATGCACAAACAAAATAAATTACTCCATATGAAAAAAAAAGAAAAAAGAATCAAAGTTTCTTTAGCTCACAGTTCCGGAGGCTGGAAAGTCAAGGGCATGAACCAGCGTCTGGAGAGGCCTTCTTTCTGCACCAGAGGGCCGCGCAAGGCAAGCAGAAGGCAGGTGTCAGCTCAGGTCTCTCTCCTTTTCCTCCTCCTCCTCCTCTCTTTCTTCTTTTTGTCCTAGGGATGGAACCCGGAATCTCATGCTTGCTAGGTAAGTGCTCTGCCACTGAGCAACGCCCCCGGCCACCAAGTGTCTCATGGGGCCCCACCCTGCTGACCTGATCTAACCCTAATGATCTCCCATGGGCCCCACCTCCAAAGGCCATCAACGTGTGAATTTGAGAATTCAGTTTCCAACACATGAAATTTAGGTGACACATTCAGACTCACCCAGGAACGTATAGATGGGGACCACAGTTGCTGTAGTGACCCAGATTCTCCTCCTGTCAGCGTCTGAAAACTGGTTCCACTTCAGAATCTGGCCAAGGAGTCATGACGATTCCTTGTCGAGAAAGTCTTCATGATTTCTTCCAATGGTGCAGATAGATTAGCACCTTAATGATTGCCCATCCATCTCACCCGTGGAGAAGCTGCGTTTTATTGGCCTCCATCGCTACCATTCTGACCTGCCACTCATTCTTGTGCCCATCTTGATCTGGACCCTGTCACCCTGGTGCTACCAGGGAGCCCAGTTCTGTAGCTACATGTCCTACTACAAGCCCTTACCCTCAGAGGACATTCACCAATGGGCTTTATCCATGCAGCGATACCAGAGCCCTTCCTACTGCTTTGACAAATGTAGTGTCCCCCAGGCCCTCCTGTGGACGGCCACCTGGTGGATGTTTCTGGCCTCTGTGGTATCCATTCTAGCACACTCTCTGGGAGGAATCTTTTCTGTTTTGCTGGGACTTGAACCCTATCTGTGTTCCACCTCTCACCAGGGATGGGGTACGTGACTACCACCTAGACAGTGGGTGATCTGGTTACAAAAGCCCATTGTAGCAAGCATTCTGCCATTGAGCTCTACTCCCGTCCACTCTAGGAGTCCTTCTTTCACCCTTTGCCTCAGTAGCTCTAGTATTTCCACTTCACTTAGTGGGGGTTGTTGGTTCCTCTAAACTTCTACAGGCTGCCTTGAAAGCACCATTTCTCAGGGTGTTTATCTTTTCTTTCCATTGCTGTAACAAAATACCAGAGACTGGGTAAGGTATAAAGAAAAGAGGTTGTTTAATTCAAAGGTTTTTGTTTTGAGACAGGGTCTTGCTATGTGTGTCAGGCTAACCTCAAACTTCTGGGCACAAGTGAACTTCCTCCTTAGCATACCAAGTACCTGGGAATACAGGTGGGTGCCACCATGAATGGCCTAGCTCACAGTTTTGGAGGCTGAAAGTCCAAGAGTAGAGAACTCCATTTGTTTGGCCTCTGGTGAGGAACCTCATGGCCATATCACAACATGGCAGATGGCATCATTGGGGTAACAAGATAGGAAGGCAGAGAGCAGAGAGGAGTTGTCTTGCTCTTTTATGACAATTTCTTTCTCAGGAAGTGACCGAGGTACCATAAGAACATTAATTCCTTATTTTATTATTATTATATTTTTGTGCAAGGGATTGAACCCAGGGATGCTTAAGCACTGAACCACATCCCCAGCACTTTTTCATTTTTCATTTTTTATTTTTTTTAAAGAGAAAGATCGACAGTGAGAGAGAAGGAAAGACAGAATCAATTTTTATTTAGTTTTTCATGTGGCTTTTGTTGCTCAGACACTTGGTTGTGTATATGTGGTGCTGGGGTTCAAACCTGTGTCCTTGTGCATGCCAGGCAAGCACTGCTGAGCCACCACTCCAGACCTAAGACCCAGCTTTTAAATGTTCTACTACCTCCCAACTTTACTACACTAAGAAATGTTTTCAACACAGAAATCCCTTTTTTTAACTTTTTTTTTTTTTAAGAGAGAAGGATCTGGAGAAAGAGAGAATTAATTGCGTTTCGTTTTTCATTTGACTCTGGTTGCTCTGACACTGCACCAAGCATGGGTTGCTGGGGTTTGAACCCACATCCTTGTGCATGGCAGGCAAGTGCTGTAACCTCTGAGCCACCACTGCAGCCCCCAACACAGAAATCCTTAAGGGACATGCTCAAAGCACACGCGGACCGCAGCGGCATGAAGTGCTGAGTCTCGGGAGCGTGCTTCCACGCCGATGGGCTCCTCTTTCTCCATTTTTGCGCGTGGAGCCGGGTCCGGCACTGACGCTCTGTTACACGCGCGGTGCTGGGGTCCGAATCCGCATCCGGGTGCGTGCCGGGGGCAAGCTGAGCCGCCGCTCCCGCCCAGCCCGCACTCATTTGGTGCTGTCCACCATAGGTAAGGTGCGCGCAGCGGGATTTTATTAAATCGACTCTGCGTTTCCTCCCCTGTTCCGCCCCTGCTTCCTCTGATCTTGCATTGCACTCGTCTTCCCTGCACCGGTATGACATCCTATCTGCGAACCCCCGACCTCTTCTCGCCTTCTTTCCCTTATTTTGCACTAGCTTCCGTGTGAAAGAAGACGTCCGCTCTTGATTTTCTGCGTCTGGCTTGTTTAATTTAGCATGATGTTCTGTTTCCATCCGTTTACTGGCAAACGCCGTGCTTGCATTCTGCGCGGCTGAGTCGAACTCCGCTGCGTGCAGACACCGCATTCTCTTGATCCACTCATCCATCGATGGTGCTATAGACACAGTGGCTGTCTTCCTGTAGTTTGCTGATTCGACTTCCCTGGGATGGGCGTCGAGTTGGGGAACAGCTGGGTCAGGTGGTGCTTCTCCTCCTGCTCTTCTTGAGCAACCTCCTCCCCGGAGTGGTTGCAAGATGCGCTCCCACCCACCATGCATGAGCGCGCCTTCCCCCACATCCTGCCAGCGTGTATCATTATCTGTTCTTGATAGCTGCGTTCCCGGGAGTGAGATGAAAGCTCAGTGTGGTTTTGATTTTCATTTCTCTGATCCTCCGCATTTTCATTATTTAAGGGTAAGAGGGTAAGGTTATTTTTTTTTTAAGAGAGAGAGGGACAGTGAGAAAGAGGAAGAGAAGCAATTTTATTTAGTTTTTCGTGTGGCTTTCATGGCTCAGCCACTTGGTTGCGTATGCGGTGCTGGGTTTTGAAGCATGTCCCTGTGCCTGCCAGGCAAGCACCAAAACCGCTGAGCCACCGCTCCAGCCTGTAAGGCTGTTCTTTAACAAGGAGTGGGCCACTTCAATAAGATCAAAGGGTTCTGGAGAATCCAGGGGTCCAAGACTGGAGAACATGAACCCAGAAGTCCCTGTCTGTTCGCTCAGAGTCCCCTCTCTTCCAGGCCATCACGGAGCTGACATTAGCATAACCAAGAGTTGAGGTTACTGTGGAACCACCTCTGATACTCCACGATCTTGGTAATTCTGAGGCCTGATCTTCAAAACTTTTTTTGAGACGAGGTCTTGCTAAGTGGCTTAGGACCTCGCTAACTCGCTGAGGCTGGCTCTGAACTTGTGATCCTCCTGCCTCAGGCTCCTGAGTTGCTGGGATTACAGGCGTGTGTCACCAGGCCTGACTTGATGTCCAGCGTAGACGAATCTCTTTCCAGGCTGCCAAAAGGTGTCCTCTGGTTTTCACACTTAACCCCCAACAACTAATTAATCACTGACAATTTGTCTTTTGCTCAAGTGTTGATTCTTCCAAGAAACAACTGTTCGACTCCATTTCTTTTGACTATTTCCACAGTGTTTCTGTGGGGTCTGTGTATTCATCCTCGTTCACCACCGGTTGGTTTGAACAACTGCATCCTTCCTGTTCACCCAGGGCGGTCCACACTCCATCTGTGACTGATGCGGGTTTTGTGGATGTCGGGTTCGTGTCCTCTCGGAGTTGAAGCATGAAACCGAGTGACACCGAGGCAAGCAAAGCAAACAGAGTCTATTTAAGAAAGGATGCAGGGGTTGGGGATTTAGCTCAGTGGCAGAGCGCTTGCCTAGCACATGCAAGGCCCCGAGTTCGGTCCTCAGCCCTGAAAAAGAAAAGAAAAGAAAAGAAAGAATAGAAAGAAAAGGCTTCTCCAGGAGAAGGGAGTCTTGGAGCAGAGAAGTCCGGGTTATAGTCTCTCAAGATTCTCCCCCTTTGGTTAATCATTGCCTTCCCTCCCCCATGCCTAGGAGCTTGAGTGCCAAGTTCTGGTCTGACCTAGCCTTTGATCCTGGGCCACAGCAGCTTCATTAGCAGAGGGGAGTCACCGTCTGGATGTCACTGTTAGTGAAGAGGATGTGGAGCTGATGTGCATCTCTGTTTACTGAGGGCAGTGGATGCCCTCTCGGGAGGAATGATCATCAGTTAATTTCCTCCTTGTCGACCCGCATCATTCTGTCTACACTGACTGCCTAGCTTTCTCTGCCCGCATCATTCTGTCTACACTGACTGCCTAGCTTTCTCTGCCTCATGACCATGGTGGGTCCTCACTGCCAGCTAGCCAGAGGGGGAATGGGTTACAGAAGCCACTGCAGTCTTGGGTCGCTTCCAGCAGCAACTGAAATAGGTCCAGTTCCCCCCAAGCAGACTCGGAGATAGAAATTTGCAGAGGGAGCATCCTAAGATTCACTTGGGAGGTCACCATGTGTGAGCAAGCAAAGGAAGGGGGGCCACGAAGAGGGAGAAGAGACCACAATGTGGTTGTGCAACAACGGCCTCTGCCAGGGCTTCAGGGTGGTTCTCCAGGGCTGGTATGACACTGCAGAGTTGTCACAGGCCACAGCAAGAGGACCAGAACTTTATATGTCACCTAGACGTTGGGTAAGGGGCAGCTCTTGCAGCTGAAGGTAACAGGGGTGGGGTGGGGAGGTAGGTGAGGCAGACAGGAATAAGCACTTCAGGCCCGAGGGAGACGATTTGGGTGATGTCCCAGAGTCCATGAAATAGAGCCAGAGGAACGACAGCCAAGTGCAGTGGTACACACCTGTATCCTAACCACTCAGGAGGTTGAGGCAGGAAGATTGCAAAATTCAAGGCCAGTCTGGGCAACTTAGCAAAACCGTCTCAGCAAAATTTTAAAGAAGACCTAGGTACGGGAGCAGTGGGTCAGCAGCTGGTGAGCTTGCCTGGCATGCATGAGGATGCGGGTGTGAACCCCAGCACCACGGACACAACGAGGTGAAGGAAAAACGAAGACCAGATGAAAAAAAAATAAAATTGACTCTTAAATTTCCCTCTAGTGAAGTCCAAAGGGCCTGAGAGGTGGAGAGTGCAGAAACACAAGGGAAGTTGAATCCCTTGTAAGATTAGACGCTGGTGACCAAAAAGGAGTCAGACCTAAGAGCAGCTGAGCAAAGCTTTTACTGGGAATCAGCTCTCGGGCGTGGTTCACAGTCTGCCAGAGTGAGGGCCGGGGAAGTGGCACGCAGCCTCAGCTGGGCAGCAACTTTATAGTCTAGGGTGGGAAAGGGAAGTTGGAGGTGGGGCTCGTGTCCTTCGGGGATTGGCTGGGGACACCATCGATCGAGTGATCCTGAGATGCCATTGGGGTTTATCTGCCAGCACCTGATTGGCTGTTCCTTCATGGCACAGGCTGCCTGATGCCCTGCCCCCACCCAGCCACCTGAAACTGACCTAACATCCCAGTGTTTTTGGTGACGTAGGGCACCGATTTCCATCTGGCTACTTCCTGATCTTTTTGGGGCATTGAGGAGGGCAAGGTTTGGGTGTTGGTTCGGTAGGGAGGTGGCTGTAAGGGTGCAAGAGCATTTGGTTGTATGTTACTCTAGAGACCTTGCTCACGCAGTTTCAGGCCAATCTGAGGAGACAGGGAGCAGTCAATAGGAGGAGTCCTATTACTAACATGGGAGTAAGGATGGGGGTCAGCCAGGTGACAAGAGTGGAGTTTAGCCACCCTGGCCAAGGGTCACGTGACTGTTGCTGCCTAAGCCTCTCTCTCACACGTCTGAGTTCCGATGCTTTTCTTGACCAGCCCAGTTTCACTGATACAGCAGCATCATTCCTGCTTTGTCTGCTGTCAGGAGATCCAGTGCTCGGTGGTTCTGCAAGGAAACTTGGGCAACAGATGCTATTTGTCTTTGTAGGGAGGCAGTAGATGCCTCCACTGCCTGTTGGAGTTGCTGTTCTAGCCTCTGGGTGGCAGTGACTGTATAACCAAGTCCTCCTGCCCCCAACTGGGAGGCAGCTGGTGAGGAGCTGGGGAGAGTCCCACCACTATTGGTAGGAAAATGGCCCGCTTTGCCCTAGGGAGGGGATTCTGAGCATGAGAACCCAGGTTTGAACCCCAGCACCACGTGCACAGCTAGGTGTTGGAGAAACAAAGGCCAGATGAAAAAATAAATTTGATTCTAATAAAAAATTTATAAAAAAATGAAAATTATCTATGGTTTGTTTTAAACAGAACTGTAAAGAGTTTTTTTTTTTTTTTTTTTGAGAGAGAGAGGGACAGATAGAGATAAAATCAACTTTTAGTTTTTCACGTGGCTTTCGTTGCTCAGAGACTTCAGTGTGTATGTGGGTGCTGGGGTTTGAACTCACGTACTCGCACATGCCATGCAAGTGTTGCACTCACTGAACCACCACTCCAGCCACAAGAACTGACCTTTTTTTGTTTAAAGAAAGAGGGAACAGTGAGAGAGAGAGAGAGAAGCAATTTTTATTTAGTTTTTCATTCCTCGGACACTTTGTCATGTACTTGCACATGCCAGGCAAGCACTGTAACCACTGAGCCGCTGCTCCAGCCCCAAGAACTGACCAAGTATGAGTTTACAGTCTAGGTTTTCCTAAATATCCACAAATTTGTATTTTTATTGCTGCTGTATCCAGAAGCTAAAACAATTAAAAACATACTTTTATCACACATGTAACACTTGTGTAGAATGGAACTACATAAATGTTTTTCAATGATTTAATAATATGGAAAATAGGGCTGGAGCGGTGGCTCAGCGGTTTCGGTGCTTGCCTGGCAAGCACGAGGACCCGGGTTCAAACCCCAGCACCACATACACAACTGAGTGTTGGAGCAACTTAGGCCATGTGAAAAACTCAATAAAGTTGTTTCTCTCTTTCTCTCTCTCACTGTCCCTCTCTCTTAAAAAAAAAAAAAAAATAATAATAATAATATGGAAAATAAAGGTAATTACAGAAACAGTGAGTGGATTTGAAAGTAAAAAACATTAATTATATGGAAATGTGACTTACTTAAAAAAAAAGACTTGGGGTTGGAGCCTTGGCTCAGTGGTTATGGTGATTGCATGGCCTGCGCGAGGACCCGGGTTTGAACCCCAGTACCACGTACACAGTGAAGTGTCGGAGCAATGACAGCCACATGAAAAACAAAATAAAATTCTCTCTTAAAAAAATGAAAAAGGCTCATTACCTCACCTGCTGGTTAGGTGAAATGAAAATGATGGATCAAGTATGATCTTCATATTCAAAACAAAGTAGTTCTGGGTTGGGGGTTTGGCTCAGTGGCAAAGTGCTTGCCTAACATGTGCAAAGACCCCGAGTTCAGTCCCTGGCCCTAAAAACAGTAACAAAAAGTCCTTCTGTCCTCTCATAAACTTTAGGTTTAAGATGTAAACAGGATCCATGCAGGCTCAGAACATCTCAAATTTTGACTACATTATGATAATGGGCTACTTTGTAAGACTAAGAAACTGGTAAATAAGTTTGCTTAATTTTTGACATAAAAGAGCAATAAATGGATGAGCAGCTTTATTAAATTGATTGAGATATGGTCACCAGGACAGTTAGAAATAGTACTGAATCATAATCCACAAAGAGCCCAGGTTAAGAGGGCACATGTCTAATAAAGACCAAAGAGAGGAACATTTGGGCTCTCCACAGTACCATTCAGCCAGTCTGGGTTTGACAGGCCCAGAGGTATTGGGTCCCAAGAAAGACGGAGTTAATGAGATGCTACAACTTACAAATTCACAATGCAAAATGATGTTTTCTATTCTTTTTATTCAAAAGAAAATGAGAACCACATTCTTGTTGCTGGTGTGAACTGCTAATGTTTCTAAACTTGCCATAATTTTGGTTAGCTTTTTAAAGTGAGAGCAGATGTTAATGCTATTAATGTGACCAATGCATCAAATTTCACAAGAATAAAATTAGATTACTCTATATGCCATTATTCAGTGACTCAGAACATAAATATTAGAGGTCCCACAACTGTCCCAAGTCCTGGGATCATGAAATAGGACAATTTTGTGACCATTAAATGGCAAATTATGAGAAATGCCATTTCTAGAATGCTTAGTTTTTCTTTTATTTGGTTTTTTTTAAAAGTAGACCTCACACTTTCTTCATTTAAACATCATTTTCAATAACCTTCTGACAATGTTTCATTTTTCTATTTTCTCTGAAATAAACAAATTTTTAAAAAGCTTCCAAATTTTGCTCAGATTAATTGATTTCAGATGTTTCTTTTGTCAGTAAAACTACTTTTAACTCTGTGAAAAAAAATTTAAGACTACACCATTTACTATGAGGGTGGCCTGAAAGGCTTTCTTTAAGCATGAAAAAAATTAGGTTATCCAGCATCATACAATGGGACTGAAGTTCCTAAAAAGAGATAGTGAATTTGTAATATTAATGACATGAGACCTATAAATAGAAACCATAAAGATGCCTTATAAAAACGAATTTATATTACTTTAAGTCCATACAAAGAGGGGGGTGGTGGTAAAGGTATAGGCAAAAAAGAACAAAGGTCACTGTCCTACATAGGATAAACCTCACAGCCTGTGACGATAAGAAGACAATTGATTTTGTTAAACAACTGGCCAAGGGAAGAGAGATAAAAGCAAGCCAAGAACTGTGACTGAAGACAGTTTGCTCTTCAATCACACACTCCATCCAGGGACTTCCTGCCACAATACCAAAATACAAATCAAACTCTACGCCCAAGGTTCGTGTGTACTCTGCGTTCCCTTTTCTATCTCCTAAGTCACTGATAGCTCACAACACGATTTAAGAAACACTTGTAATCCGGGTATGGTGACACGCACCTGTAATCCCAGTAACCTGGGAGGCTGAGTCACGAGGAATCCAAGTTTGAGGCCAGTCTGGGCATCTTGACAAGATCCTATCTCAAAGAAACCGAGTGGCTGAGTTTAGTTTAGTGGTAGAGCACTTGCCTAGCATGTGTGAGGCTCTGGGTTTGATTCCTTTACTGCAAAAACAAAAACAAAATAACAACAACAATAAAAAACAAAAAACAAAAAACCCCCACACAGCAAAACAAAACACCCCCAAAACAAAAAATACTTGTCAAGGGGGCTGGAGCGGTGGCTCCTAGGACACAGTGTTTGCCTTGCACGTGCAAGTACTCGGGTTCAAACCCCAGCACCACAGACACAACTAAGCGTCAGAGCAACAAAAGCCATGTGAAAAACTCAATAAAAATTGATTCTCTGTCCTTCTCGCTTAAAAAAAACAAAACAAAACAAAAAAAAAACCCAACGTTGTCAAGGGGCTGAGGGGGTATAGCTCAGTGGCAGAGCACTTGGCTGGCATGCCCAAGGCCCTGGGTTCAATGCCCAGCACCAAAACAACACTTGTCAAATTCCTACCCCATGAAAAATTTAGAAGCAGAGGTAACCACAGAAAGTAAACACATATACTGCTTTTATTATTATGTGGTTGTTAGCTGAATGAAAACAAATAGCTAAAAAGTTTTCCAATGATAGAAAAACACACTTGGGTAAGTTATGGCACAATTCCTTTGTGTATTCAGACAACAGAAACATGTATTTTTGCACCAAATGCAAATGCAGAGTTAATGAAACTAGGGAAATGAAAGTCAAAGGGAGCCTCAAACACATTCACTATTTAAAAATTTTAGATAAAGCTGAGAACAGAAAAAAAAAGAAACCAACATATACACCATGATAACAGTCTTTCTTTCTTTTTTTTAATGATTTCCTGTTTTCTCTCTTTTCTAAAAGCATCGGGACCCTTATTGTAGATTATGAATCATCTCCTCTTTGGCTATGAGGTGTGTAGTTTTGTTAACCAGAGACATCAATGAGTTCAGTTTCTGAGACCAGTCATTTAATAAATTATTGGGATCCTTGGGTCTCTGGAAGTTGATAATTCCTGCCAACCTATCTACTTTGGCAAAGATGGTCTTGTTAACTACTAGATTCGAGAGAAAAGCCTCTGATTCCTGCAAGAGAAAGACAAATTGCATTAACAGAGAATAATTATACATGATGAACAAAACGTAAGGTAAGCATTTTCTAAATTCGTCATCAAATATGCAGGGCTAGAATCCATTACTAAGTTACCAACTGCTGACTATAAAATGATCATGTAATCATCATAACTAAGGTACTACTGCACGATACTCAAAGGAACAAAGACACCCGAGTATCTTGGGAATTAGGGCTGAGGCAAATGTGCCTGCCTCTGACTCAGTGCCTCTGGGGCAGGGGGACACTCAGGGCCAACAGCAGCAGGTTGGTTGATCGATCCCCTTCTCTACAGTGTCCCCTCAGTGTATCTGTTTCTAGAAATGCCAGGTTAGAACACAAGCTCCTCCACCTGGCACACTGCCCTGAATAAGACTTTAGGGCCCTCCTCTGTGAACTAACCAGGTGACCAAGCACTACAGAAATGGCTTCCAGGCCATCCCCACACTTGAGTTAACTGCCATTGTCTGTGAGTGCTACTGTACGTTCCGTCAACATGAAAGATAAACCAAAAAACAAAACCCTGAACGCACCACTCCTCTAACAAGGCCATCACAGGTGAACTGCACCGCGCCTTCAAGTCTTCCTCAGTTTTGTTTTTGGTGGTTTGGGGGAATGAACCCAGGGACTTGTTAGCTCTACTACTCAGCCACACCCCCAGCCACTCCTCACACATTTTATTCATGCAATTCATTTTTGTGGAAACCTAAACATATTTATTGTATATGTATGTTAAGACTTCAAATTAATAAATGTAAAACTAATTTTTAAGTTTAGGGTTCTTTTTTTTGGGGGGGGGGAAGGTGGATTTGGGGGATTGAACTCAGATCAGTGAGCCATAATACCCTTTTGTTCCTTAACTAAACATTTAATTAGCATAAGTAATATTACTATAAAATTATTATTAGGCTATTTTTTGGTACTCAAGCAAGCTTGAGAAACTCAAAATTAAAAAAATACTGTTTCTCATTTAATGTTCACAAGTTGACTGATATTCAAAACGGTCACGGATAATTCAGACAATGAAGTTTTTACGACTTACATCAACAGAAAGATCCAGAAGTTGTGCCATCCTTTTCATTGTTATTCGAGTATAATATCTGGCCATTATTCTAATATTCTGGGGACAGGACAGAGGACACATAACAACTGTTAGTAAGGTTGAAAGTAGATTCATTTTTCATATCCAAGTAAGTTTACTTACAACATGAGACTCAAAGCTTTTATTTTTCTACAGCCTGCCACTGGAAGGAGGCTGGTTCTAAGCTTTTTTTTTCCAGGCCTGAGGCCCGAACTCGGGGCCTTGCACATGCTAGGCAAGCGCTTTGCCACTAAGCTAAACCCCCAACCCTTCGTTCTAAGCTTTAAAAACAAAATAAAATTGAGATTCTGGTTTCTACAGTTATTTATTTCTTTTTAAAGAGAGAGAGAGAGAGAGGGAGGGAGAAAATCAATTTTGTTTTTTTCACCTGGCCTTTGTTTCTCTGACACTTAGTTGCAAATGTGATGCTGGGGTTTGAACCCTGGTCCTTGCATATGCCAGGCAGTGACTCTAACCACTGGGCTACCACCGCTCTAGCCCTCTATGCGTCTTTTAACTAGTGATTAAAAATAACTGAACTAAAATATCTTTGCTAAATCCAAGAATCTACAATTAAGCTTTTCTAATTATGACACAAATGTTTTAATGGTTAAAACTAAAAAATTATCAGAGCATCTCTGAACAGTTACCACCTTACCATCTTTAAACTGACTTAAAGGTAAGTTTAAATTCTCTGATTTCCATGGAAATGACATGGAAGTGAAGACATAGACCCCCCTTTATTAACATCAGGGTAAAGGAAACACCAATAGGCAAGGAAGAACGGGGCAGAGTGGAGAGAAGAACAGACTCATCTCTGAAGTGATGCAGCTGCTTGTGTACCAGGGCACTGACCTCCCAGGAAGCCGAGATGCTTTCTGGGCACTCCAGGTTCCATCTTTCCCACAACCCTTGAAACTGCACCAGTGGCCACACTCTATCCATTTTCCTCCCTAAAACAATTCCACTCCATGTGCCCCTTTGGAGTCGCTTGGCTTCATTCACGTCCACATAGCCCTTGACTCTACTTATCTTCTCATCTCCACAATGCTATTGCTTTTGTTGAGGAACTGGGGATTTTACCAAGGGGGCATTCTACCACTGAGCCATTCTGAGACAAGGTCTCAGTAAGTTGCCCAAACCGGCCTCAAACTTTTTGATCCTCCTGGCTTAGCCTCCATAGTAACTGGGATTACAGGTTTGTATCATGGTCCCCAACTTCTAGTTTTGTATCTTTAAACCACTCTCCATATGCACAGAGGGACTCTAAAATACAAGTCTGGACATTATGTTCTTGGTTAAGTTTTCACTACTAAAGTGTACAAAATTAGTATGGTCTAGATCCTTTCTACACCTCATCTTTCCTTAGAGTTCTCTAAATGCCCTTGATGATTTGTGCCTCCAGATTTCTGCTCAGACAATCCATCTGCTTAAATATCCACTACCTTGTGTTTGAAAACATTGGGGGTTTATGAAACTTGTCAAAAAAAAAAAAAAAAAAGAAAGAAAGAAAAGAAAAGAAAAGAGGAAAAAGTTTAGCCAAGCATGGTGGCACATGCCTGCAACCCCAACAGTTTAGGAGGGGCTGGAGCAGGAGGATTACAAATTCAAAGCCACCCTTGGCAACTTAATGAGGTCCTAAGCAATTTAGCCAGATCCTGTCTCAAAATTAAAAACAATAACAAAAAAAGGAACAAGTTTGGGATGTTGCTTAGAGGTAGAACACCTCTGGGTTCAATCCTCAGTAACCGCCCCCAAAAAAGCTAATGCTTGAATTTGCCAGAGTTTAATAATTCTAAGATCATTCAGAAAAGTAAATTCACAAATTATAAGTTAAAATAGAAACTGGACTCTCCATCGTGCAGGTACTTACATGTTCGACAACTCTGTTCTTCAAGTCTTTCCACCTTTTTTCACCTTCTTCTGTAGAACCAAAAACATCAGTTGCGGGACTTTCAAGGGAACCTTTCCTTAATTCCATCCCATATTCTTCAACAAGCGTGGACCAACGCATCAACTCCATTGTAGTAAAAAGCTTTAAAAGATCCCTGTAAATTAAATACAATTTAATATTCCAAATTTATCAAAATGAAGAATCATTTAATACAGGTTGATCATCCCTAAACCACGAATCCAAAATCCTCCAAAATCTGAAACCTTCTGAAAGCTGGCATGATGCCACAAACGGAAGTCTACACTTGGTTTCACATATTGGAAGATAGGCTGTGATAAGTTTAAAATGCTAATCTTATGTAAGAGTAAGTGTAAGAAAATGACTTGACTCTCAATAGCACAGAAAGTCACAGGAATAATGGCGAGATAGTGACACTTTCACTTTCTGATGATTCAATATACAAAAACTGTGTTTTACGTGAGACTGTCTCAAAATAAAAATAACAGGGTGAGGGGCTGGAGTGGTGGCTCAGCAATTGGAGCACTTGCCCTTCATGCTTGAGGTCACGGGTTCAAACCCCAGCACCACATACTGTCAGAGCAATAAAAACCAAATGAAAAACTAAATAAAACTGATTCACTCTTTCTCTCTCTCTTAAAAAACACAAAAACAGGGCTGGAGCAGTGGCTCCACAGTTACAGCACTTGCCCAGCATGTGCAGGTACGTGGGTTCAAACCCCAGCTCCACGAACACAACGAAGTGAGAGCAATGGAGGCCACGTGAAAAACTAAATAAAATTGATTCTCTCTCTTACTGGCTGTCCCTCTTTCTTTACAAAGAAAAGAAAAAACACAATAACAAACAGAGTGGTAGAATGGCCCTGGGTTCAATAGCCAGTAACAGAAAAGCCCCAACAACCCGATGAGGAATGGAAGCACCAAAAGACCCCACACACCACAGCGACACCATGCACACCATGTTCACAGCTGCACAACTCACAGCAGTCACTGAGGAACGAGCCTAGCGCCGGACACAGATGAATGGATGAAGAAAATGTGATACATATACACAATGGAATTTTATCTAGTCCTAAAGAATGAAGTTACATCATTTAAAGAAAAATGGAGAAACTCAAGAACATTACGTTCTTGGCAAAATAAGCTAAACTCACAGGCAAGGGTTGAACGTTTTCTCTCACACATGGAAGCTAGTGAACAAAAAGGAAAAGAAAAGTGGTGGTAGGGGCTCACGAAAATACAACAGAGGGGGCTGCACCAGACTTGGCTCAAACCCCAGCACCACACACAACCAAGTGTTGGAGCAACAAAGGCCAGGTGAAAAAATAAATAAAACTGATTAAAAAAAAAAAGGCAACAGAGACCAGCAGAATAGAAGAAAGGGACCAGGGGAAGAGACCAGGGGAGGGAAAAGGGAAATAGTAGAGAATGATGGTGACTAAATTATACTGCTGTATCATGTGCGCATATGAAATCATAACAATGAATCTCACTATTACATATAATTATAATGCACCAATAGAAAACATGGGAAAACACATGAAATTACCTTTAGGCTGTGTTGACAAGGTATATGTGAAACAAAAGCAAGTTTTGTGTTTACACTTGGGTCCCATCCCCAAGATATCACATTATATTTATGTAAATATTTCAAAAACCAAAAAAACTCTGAAATCAGAAACATTTGTTTGGTTGGTTATGTTTTGGTACTGGGGAGTGAAGCCAGGGACATTTCATCACTGAGTTGCATCCCCAATCCTTTTATATTTTACTTAGACACAGTTCTAAGTTGCAGAGTCTGTCCTTGAACTTGCAATCCTGCCTCAGCTTCCCATGTATCTGGAATTACGAGCATGTGCAGGGCTGAAATTGGAAACATTTCCAATCTCAAGCATTTCAGATAAAGAATTTTCAGTTTGTATAATAGAAAATTTCAAAAAGTCAAGGCTTTTTTTATACCTTTCTATTTAGTAAAAGAAAACAAATTTGATTATTTATTCTACCAATTTCATTGCCATTTTTTTTTCAAAATTCCACATAGAGCATTCCCTACTTAACATTCTGCTCTTTCCTGTCAATCTCTGAATTACTGTAAACATACTGATGAAAGAGATATAGGAAAATACCTCTTAAAACAGAAAAATCCATTGTCCTTGTGATGAAACATGTCTGTTTTTACTTGATTAACAGAAGTGTATATTTCTAAAAATCACAAGTCTTGAACTATTAATGATAACTTTATAAAAGGGCTAATCAAAAGCTGTTAAAGATGGCTTGATACAAAACTTTCATGTAAGTAGTTCAGAATAAAGAATGTTACGATCTCATCACATTAATCTCTAATGTAATACTAAAAACACTTCACACTTTATTCTCTCTAGTTTTGTTCTCAACTACAATCTATTAGCAACCATTGCAGAAGTGCACACTAAGATGAGGTGACTTTGAGATGGTGTTCTACTAAGGCAGCGATGCTAATTATAAAAGCACTCACTTGTATTTGGGAATTTCTTCTAACTTCTTGTCAGCACTTATTCGGTGAACCAAATCTGACTGTTCATTGTCAAAGGGAGCCAGGATAACATAGAGAACAACACTTTTCAGAGCCTAAAAAAGTTGCACAACACGACAGGTTATATGCAAGACTAAAAACATAAGGGAAACTTTGGCAAGAACTGAAAAACTGTGAAATGATTTTACATATTAATTTTTTATTTATTATTTATTAGATGATATAGAGTTACAATTGAGGGGAAAACCTTATCAAATATTCCAGAATAAATGAATATAGTTATCTTAGTTATCTAGGGCTAATGCCATGTCATGGATGCCCAGCTTGGGTTCCCCATGTTGCTGTTTCCCCCAGAAGAACTCCCGAGTTAAATGGATATCTCGTGGAGGTCAGAGATCTCCTTCTGAGATGATTCCTCTATATTCGGTTCCTCCAGTCGTGATTTTCCTAAGCCCTCCCCGCACCCTGTCCCCCAGCCTATGCCTCCAAGTATCCTAGGAGTCGTCTCCCCGTTGCAAAAAGAATCATACAATTTGAAGTTATTATTAACTTTGCCGTCTAACATACTGCTTCCCGATGTATTCTAGCTTCCACAGATGACAGAAACCATTTGGCCCTTGAGTCTCTGAGACTGGGATACTTCACTTTGCATAATTCTTTCCATCTCCATCCATTTGGTTTCAAAAGCTATAATATTGTTTTCTCTAATGGCCAAGTAGTATTCCATTGAGTATATATACAAAGTTTTTATATCCACTCGTCAAGTGAGGGGCATCTGGGTTGGTTCCATAATCTAGCTATTACATATTAATTTTTAATTTTGTACTACAACAGTACTAGGAGGAGCTGGGCCCAGTGGTGCATGCTTGTAATCCTAGAGACTCAGGAACCTCAGGCAGGAGGATCAAAACTTCAAAGCTGGGCTGGAGCAGTGGCTCAGCAGTTACAAAGTGCTTACCTGGGATGCATGAGGACCTGGGTTCTAACCCAAGCACTACATATACAACTAAGTGCTGGAGAAACAAAAACCAGATGACAAAATAAATAACTGATTCTTTCTGTCTCACTCTCTCCCTCTAAGGGGGAGAAAAAAGTTTGAAAGCCCTCAGCAATTCAGCAAGGCCCTAAGCAACTTAGAGACCCTGCCTCAAAATAAAAAATAAAAAAGGCTGGTGGTGTTAACTCAGTGGTCAAGTGCCACTGGGTTCAATGCCTGATACTTAAAAAAATAAAAAAGGTCTGGGAGGAAAAAGCCCTTACCAGGCTGCCTTTTTTAATGTCTTTCTGCAAGATTTTTTTTCATAAGTCTATTCCAACAAATACTTGCTAATTTAAATTAACACCTTGACATTTTTCACATTCATTATTGACAAATATATACAGGAAAAGTTCTTACAATAAGCTGGCAGCATGAACATGAAATATATATGCCAGCTGTTGAAAACAGCCTTTCTAACAGAACTTTCCAAGTAATATTGAGTCTTATTTGTGACCTTCGTTAGCAGGCCATCAGCTGGACATAAGAAACAGTAAACTCAGGACTGTGGTGAACACCTATAATCTCAGCTACTCAGGAGACTGGGGCAGGAGGATTCCAAGTTCAAGGCCAAGCCAAAGTGGGCAAACCTGGTCTCAAAATAAAAAATATAAAGAATGTCCAGCACTGCCCTCTAAAAAAGAAAAAGAAAAGGAAAAAAAATATTTAAGTGTACATTTCTTTAAAACTGATATGCAGGGGCTGGAGTGGTGGTTCAGCGGTTACATGTGCTAGGACGTGGGTACAAACCCCCAGCACCACATACAACTAAGTGTTGGAGCAACGAAAGCCACATGAAAAACTAAATAAAAAACTAATAAAATTGATTCTCTTTCTCTCTCTGTCCATCTTTTTTAAAAAAATAAAGTGATATGCAATTTAATTATTACTCAATTAGTCTGATACAGTAAGGATGTATTGAATTTCACACATGAACAGAAAGCAGCACGGAACTGCGTAAGCCACTGCAACTGCAACGTTTTCAAATGAAAAAAGCTGGCTCTTCTCACCAAGTACCAATGTCAATTTTCACAACATCTTACCTGTTGCCACTTCTCACTTTCTGCCTGTATACAGGGAGTATCATATATTGCTCTGTAGTGCTTACAAATAGACAAATACGATCCTTCGTGCTGATCCAGCTGAATCATTAAATTATAGTATTTCAACTTTAATTTCTGAAAAAAAGTTGGCAAAATAAATTGGGGTTCATGGATTTTTATCCCAACTCTTAAAGTAAACATGTGATCACAGGTTTGCTTACCTCTGTATTTTCTTCCTGGAAAAATTTGGTGTTAATTTTCTTGCTGATAATTTGTGTCCGAATATAATCTTTCACAGCAAGGCACAGCCTCATTTGCTCCAGAATAAATTCCACTCGTTCTTTTTTTTCCATTGACCCATAGGTTTCCACCTAGCAGAATAATTCCCCAAGTACGTTTATAATACTTTGTAATTTTAATGAATTGCAACAAAGTAAAAGTCGCTCTGTTAAATAAGAATTTTCATAAGCAAACAATGATGACAATTATATAAAGATAATTACCTTCTGGAAATTACAATTTAACCATTTTTTATGCAGCAAAATAGATTTTCCCCCCTTTTACTATAAAGTCCTATACATTTCAATATATGTATTACTGTGTAACCACCATCAAATAATGAAGATACAGAGCACTTCTATCACCCACAAAACTCCCTCCTGCTACCCTTTTATAGACACATACTTCCCCCACTCCTGAGCCCTTACAACCAGTGAACTGTTCTCCATCAGCACAGATTTGTCTTTTCAACAATGTCCAATATACTACTCAGAAGGCTGAGGCAGCAGAATCTCAAGTTTGAGGACAGACACAGAAACTCAGCGAGGTACCGCCTCAAAAAATAAAAATCAGCTGGGTGCAGTGATGCACACCTGTAACCCCAGTGACCTGGGAGACTGAGGCAGGAGGATCATCTCAGCAACTTGGTAAGATCCTGTCTCAAAACAAACAAAAAAATAAAAAATAAAAAGGGCTGGGAATGTGGCTCAGTGGTTAAGCACCCCTGGGTTCAATCCCTGTTACCAAAAATAAATCAAACCAAAATAAAAACGGGATGTACCCAGAGGTGGAGCATGCCTGGTTCAAACTAAAGTATTGGGGGATGGGGAAGAAATGTAGCGTGTGATCTTTTGAGACAGTCTTTATTCACTCCACATATTGTCCTGACATGGAAGAGTCATTGTGGTTAGATCATCAACAGTTCCTTTTTATTATTTAGTAGTATTCCACTGTATGGATGTAACAGGGTTTACACCCTACAGATTATCTGGGCTGATTTCATGTTCTGGCTATCACAAATAATCCTCCTGCAAACACTAGTGAACAGGTTTGTGCGAACTTAAGTTTTCATTTCTTGCAGGTAAGGGAGTGAGACTGCTGGGTCATAGGTTAAATGTATGTTTAATTTTATAAGAAACTCACACTGTTCTCCACAGCGGTCGTACCATTTTGCATTCCCATCAGTAAATGTGTTAAGAGTTCCAGCTGCTTTGCATCCCCACCATCATTTGGGATTATATTTTCTTATATCAGCCATTCTAACAGGTGTGTAGTTATATCATTATGATTTTAACTTGCACTTTCATAATGACTAATAAGGAAATTACAATTTTAAATATGCAAAAAGAATTTACAGGCATTCAATTTACATAATAATTGAAATCATTATATAAAAGAGATCCACTGGGGCTGGAGTGATGGCTCAGTGGTTACCTGCGGCACTTGCCACATGCACAAGGACACGAGTTCAAACCCCAGCACCAAGTACACAATGAAGTGTCTGAGCAACAAAGACTGCATGAAAAACTAAATAAAACTGTTTCTCTCTCGCTCTCTATGTCCTTCTATTAAAAAAAAAAAAGAGAGAGAACCATTGATCTTTTTAAATTCAGGTAACTTGTAATCCCAATTACTTGGGAGGCTGAGGGAGGAGGACTGCAAGTCTGAAGCCAATTTCAGCAACTTAACAAGACCCTATGCCACTTGGTGAGACCCTATCTCAAAAAATAAACAATGTAAAGACAGCTGGGGATGTGCCTCAGTGGTAGAATGCCTCTGGGTTCAATCCCCAGTACCAAATAAATAAACAAATGAATAAATAAATTCAGGTAACAAAACTGATATGACTCCTAATGGATGCAGAAGGTAGAGTTATATAAGATGCACACGTATATAGCCAGGTGTGGTGGCATACACCTATAATCCCAGCTACCTGGAGGGACAGAAGCAGGAGGACTGCAAGTTCCAGGCCAGCCTCAGCAACTTAGTGAGGCTGTTCTCAAAATAAAAAATAAAAATGGGGCTGCAGTGATGGCTCAGTGGTTACGGTGCTTGCCTGGCATGCACTGAGGAAGCGGGTTTGAACCCCAGCACACATTGAGAACATGGGTTTGAACCCCAGCACCATGTATACAGCAAAGGGTCAAAGCAACACAAGCTACATGAAAAACTCTCACTGTCCTTCTCTCTCTTTTTAAAAAAAAAAAAAAGGCTGGGGATATAGCTCAATGGTATAGAACTTTTGGGATCAATCCTTAGTACTGGAGGTGGGGGAGAGGATTTATACAATACAATGTAGAGAATAAATCACATTAAACATTATGAAAAATGTTTCTGATCTAATATTTTGGGTATGTGTGTGTATAGTAAATGAATATATAAAGTCCAGGATGACACACTGACAAAGTAGAATGAAGGCTATTATTATTATTATGGTCTGAAAACATTTTCATTTTCCCTTAACTATCGTTATTATTATTATTTTTTTAAAGAGAGAAGGACAATGAGAGGGAGAGAGAGGGAGAATCAATTTTTATTGAGTTTTCCACATGGCTTTCATCGCTCTGACACTTGGTTGTGTACGTGGGTGCTGGGGTTTGAACCCGTGTGTACTTGTGCATGCAGGGCAAGCACCATAACTGCCTGCCGAGTCACCACTCCAGCCCCTATTATTATTATTATTTAAAGAAATGGAGACTGAGAGAGAGAAAGAGAAAACTAACTTAATTTAGTTTTTCATTGCTCCAACACTTAGCTGTGTATGTGGTGCTGGGGCTCAAACCCGGGTCCTCAAGCATTCCAGGTAAATGCGACACCACTGAGCCACCGGCCTAGCCTTGTCTCTTAATATTTTATTTGGGAAAATTACAAACACACAGAATGAACCATTGATGCCTCATTTGCACATCTTTAGTGACTCTCCACACATCAATTTCTTTGAAGTGAATCTTGTTCAACATATTATATGCAAATATTTCAGTATGTATTTCTAAAAGATAAAGTTTGGGGGAAAAAGATCATAAGGAAAAAAAAAAAAATCAAGTATCCAGCCACTCTCCAAGTATTGCATATTTTAAAAGGTGAATTAGAATCCAAACAGATTCATGGATGGTAATTGGTAGCTATAAGATTTTTATCTCTTTCTTTCCTTGCCATTTACTTAAGGAAGAAATCAAGCCAATCATCTTATACTTTTCCAGAGTCTAGATCCCTGTGGTATCATTTAACAGGGTCCTCTGTCCCCACCATATCCACCCTAAAAACTAGTAGTTAAATATAGAAGCTTCTGGGGGGAGGCTTAAGATTTTGCAAGCAAGAAAGGATGTTGGATCATGTGTCACCTGACCTTCCCCTGGTTGAAAAATAGAACCTGGAAGGCAAAACTGGGGACAGTAAAAAGAAAATCAGAGTTGCCAGGGTTTGGAGGAGGAAGAGGTGAGTAAGAGGAGCACAGATGTTTAGGATAAGGAGCCTATGCTGCACGCTACTACCAGGATGACACACACGCAGCATTGTAAATTTGTGAACACAACATCAAGCGTAAGCCCTAAAGTAAAATATGGACTTTGAGTGACAATGATGAGTCAATGCAGGCTGACTGATTATAACAAAGGTACCACTCTGGTGGGGGAGTTCAGCAGTGGGGGAAGTTGTAGGGGCAGGATATACACAGAACTGTCTGTACTTTCTATTCAATTTTGCCATGTTCCCAAAACTCGAAAGAAAGTCTATTAATATAAATACAACTAGAGTTTGAAGTCAAACCGGATCAATATGACTCCAAGCTCCATCACTTCTTGGCAATGACCTGAGGCAAGTTACTTATCTGGGAAATCCTAGATAGTACCTGGGACAGAGTCTGAATTCACTAAAATGACTTGTAAAATTTTGAGCGTAGTGTATATACACTTTGCACGTAACAGAATCCACAGCTTTTCTCATATTTCCTTGGTCTTTGCTGTCTCATTTTAAGGCTGCTCTTAAAATACTGTTCTGAAACATGACAAATTAAAACAATTTTCATTTCCTTTATTTGTGTGCTGGAGATTGAGGTTTATGCACAGTAGCAAGTGCTTTACCACCGAGTCATACACCCAAGCCCTGGTAATTTTTCTTTTCCTTTCTTTTTGTTAAACAAATTTGGTTCATAGCACTCGCCTATAATCCCAGCTGCATGGGAGACTGAGGCCAAGTGTACCATGAACTCTATGCCAGCCTTAGCAACTTAGCAAGAGCCTGTTCCCAAATAAAAAATAAAAGGCCTGGGGATGTGGCTAAGTGGTAAATTGCCCCTAGGTTAAATTCTCAGCATAAAAAAAAAATAAATAAAAATAAAACAAAAAATGATTAGTGCCATACTCGTAAGGCATAACTAAATATATGAGTTACCTATTTTTTCTTTTTTTGGTACTAGGGATTTTTTTTTTTTTTTAAAGAAAGAGGGGACAGTGAGAGAGAGAATCAATTTTATTTAGTTTTTCATATGACTTCCATTCCTCCAACACTTAGTTGTGTACGTGGGTGCCGGGGTTTGAACTCGCGTAGTTGTGCATGCCAGGCAAGCGCTGTAACCGTGAGCCATAGCTCCAGCCCAGGTACTAGGGATTTTAACCCAGGGTCACTTTACCCTGAGTCATATCCTTAGCCCCTTTTTATTTTCTTCAAAACCATCTCAGCACTTAAACTTTGCTGGCCTGTCATTACAGTCTCCAGTGGCTTGAATAACCTCACACTTATGCATTCATTCTTACGCTTGATGGGACAACAAAAAGTGAGGAAGCAAAGTCAGTTACTTCCACAAGAAAATACTGCTAACTCAACAAACTGCTTTACAGATTCAAAATGCAGCACCTTACCTGCAACTCTTGTAAAATGGAGGCTGCCTCTTTCACATCACCATTTTGCTCCTTTATAGTCGCTAATGTTTTAGTCAGTCGAGCACGCTCAATTTCAACATAAATCTACAATAAAAGAAATTTATATTATTGATATTTCTGAAAAAAAGTGTTAACATTTATTTTTTTGCAGTGTTCAGGATGGAACCAAAGGCCTTATAATGCTAAACAAAGTGTCTTTAAATGAACTGGATATTTGAAAAATAACACACTTCACAAAGAAGAAATGCACCTCTATACCTGCAATTTCACTAATGTCCTAAATTTATCTTTTCTTTCTTTTTTTGATGTTGAGCATGGAACTCAGGACATTTTGCATGTGTTCTACCACTGAGCTGCTGCTCCTCCAGCCCAATTCCCCTTTACATACAAGACTGCTTTAAAAATATCTGCTCTTGTTAATTATGAAAGTCACAGGCATTTTCTGTAAATTTAAGTAATATGAGTAAACATAATTTCCAAGAAATTGCACATTAAAAATTTAGCTATAACCTAAAGAATCTACTGAATAAATTTTTATGCCCTGCAGTAACTTCATCCCCATCCCACCCTGCAAACCTTTATTTCCAATAATATCAAAATACTTAAGTTTCCAAAATATACCATATATGTGTTTCTTATTTAAGTATCTTTGTATATAATTTCTCCCATGTCTAAAATGACCTTATCCCCACACAGTGGCCCCCCCCTTTTTTTTAAAGAGAGGAGGACAGTGAGAAAGAGAGAGAAAGAGACAGAATCAATTTCTATCGAGTTTTTCATGTGGCTTTCATTGCTCTGACACTTAGCTGTGTACGTGGGTGCTGGGGTTTGAACCAATGTACTTACGCATGCCGGGCAAGTGCCTAAACTACTGAGCCACCGCTCCAGCCCCAGCCCTGTAGAATTTTTATTCACTTTTAAAAAGCTACATAAAATTTGGGATAAATTCACTAATTCCTAGAAAACTCTGATTACACCAAGACTGATTGGTAATATATTTAAATATATTCATGTGCATATGAGAAGATCCTAGAAAGGAATGTACAAAAATAATAGATGAACTAAAGCTGATGGTATTTTATGCATTTCTCACACAATAACACACATCACACAGATGCTCAAAGTACTAAACACATTAAAATTTCTGAATGCAGATGAGACAGTACTTACCACTAAGAGTCACACCAACAGAAAACTCACCTTTCCTTCTGTAACCATTCGTAGAGTATCAATTAATCGAAGTTTGACTGGGAGGTCTGTAATTTCTTCAACATAAGTACAGCACTGTTGAACCATTTTTGCAACAGCCTAAAATATTAAAAATTATTCATAAGTAAAATTTATTCTTCATATGGGGGAAAAAAGTATTCCACTGATGGAAAGGCTAAATGTCTGAATCTGGTCTTCCCAAGAGGTAACTGAAATGCCCATAAAAGAACATTACACCACATTAAAATCTCTGACACCTAAGAATACTAATTAGTAAGAAATCATAAAGGTTAGGGAAAGCTCACATGCAAAGATGCATCCCAGCAGAGAAACACACGGCAGCAGACTGAAGGGAAGAAAAAAGGAAAGAGAAGAGTTCCACAGTGGCTGGAAGCCACGACCAGCGGACATCCTGATGGAGGACAGGAGTTGTTGCGAGAGCAGAAGGTAAACAGCTACATATCTGGGTGGGGAGGAGCCAGTCACCCATACCCATCTCAGATAGCACTTCATAATCACTGCTAATAACTAGAACACTAAGCCATCAAGAAAATGCTAAATTACATTAAGTAGGGGCTGGAGTGGTAGCTTGGTGGTTATTGTGCTTGCCTGCTATGTGCAAGTATGCGGTTTAAACCCCAGCACCACGTATGCAACCAAGTGTCCGAGCAACGAAAGCCACATGAAAAATTAAATAAAAATTGTCTTTCTCTCTCTTTCTCTGTCCCTCTCTCTTAAAAAAAAAAAAAAAAAAAGTATCATTTAAGAGCCAAAAAAAATGAACAGCATACCTTAGAAGGAGTCCCATAAAAAACACTGAATGCTCAGGCAGCTCAGATTATATTTTTAACTACCTGAAAAATTAGCTGTTCACTGGTTAGAGCGGTGGTTCAGTGGTTCAAGCGCTTGCCTGACATGCGTGAAGACCCGGAATCAAACCCTAGCACCATATACACAACTGTCAGAAAAACAAAAACCAGATGAAAAAATAAGTAAAATTGATTCTCCCTCTCTCTCATTAAAAAAAAGGAAAGAAAAGCTTTCTTTCTGTAGTTACTTTCTCTATCAGGAAAAAGCATTTGATATCATGATGTATTTCCTCTGCTTTTTTAAAACTTGCAGAAATTTTCCTCAGGCATTTCTTAGTTGGAACTTGTTTTTAACTCAAATACCAAAGGACCTTCTAAGGTTTTTATGTTTGTGCATATGTATACATAAAATGCTTACATAAAAGGTGTTTTTTTCTAACCATTTTTTTTTAAATCTAGAGTCTGTCCCTCCTACACTCAGTTGTATATGTGGTGCTGGGGCCCAAACTCTGGTCCTCACACATGCTACTCAAGCGCACCACCCGAGTCACAGCTGAGGCACTGCTCTAGCCCCTTTGTTTTGTTTTTAAACATTCACCAACATAAAAACCATGGGTGATAAGCCCATGTTTCTGAGGTGCCATTATTTGCACAACCTGAGAAATTAGTCACTTCAAAATGAACAGAAAAAATTCCTGATCATAACCTTCAGATTAAATAAATGATTTGGTAGCTAACTGGATAGTTTAAATTGAAAACTAAAAGCAGTCACAACAAAATCTACATCTATAATCACATAAATGCAACAGTTTTATTTACATAATTCCTGAAAAGAAAAATGGTATCACTACCAATGACTTCTGCATGCAGACAAGGAAACTAGATAAATTCCAGTTTGTTTAATTAGCTAAGAAAGACTTGTTAAGTGGACACTAAGGGTTCTTCTAGTGAGTCATTCCTCTCTTAAAAAGTTAAACTCTGTGTACTAAAAGGTCATGGTTCATGGACTGTTGAAGATTTGGCTCACAGAAACTTAATCAGATGGCTAGCGATCTTGGCAATCTACAACCTGCTGACATAAATGGGCAAGCAAGTTTTCATAATCTAAATTATGGATCTGCATGTTTTTTCTTTAATCCAACTCATTCCTTACATGCAGGCTCAATCGTTTCAGTATTCTGGATTACAATTCAACACAAGCCAGGAAGATAACCCTGTAGTAACTGGAATATTATCCAACTTATATTGTCTATTTTATTGTAAATACTAGTGAACAGTGGTCAAAAGTTTTATATTCTTTAAAACAACAACAACAACAACAACAACAACAAAAAAAAAAAAAAAAACTGGGGCTGGAGGGAGGAGCTCAGCAGTTACTATGAAGGCCTGGCATGGGTGACCTGGGTTTGAACCCCAGCATCACGTACATAACACATACAAATAAGTGTTGGGGAAGCAAGGGCCAGATGAAAAACTAAATAAAATTGATTCTCTCTTTCTAAATAAAAATGATTCTCTCTCTCTTTAACAAACAATAAATAAAAATGATTCTCTCTCTCTTTAACAAACAAACCCAGAAACTACTCAAGGCAATAGCACTGAAAGGACACAGTGGTAGATGCCCGTAATCCTAGCTACTTTGGAGATTGAAGTAGGAGGACAGCAAGTTTGAGGGCAGCCTCCACAAGTTAGCGAGACCCTAGAGATGCAGCTTAGCAGCAAATTATCCCAGGGTTCAAGCCCCAGGACCGCAAAACAAAAGATTTAAGTGATGAAGCACATATATTTAATTCAATTAGAATATCAATGATAGATTATAACATAATCTTTAAATAAAAATGGGGAAGCAACCAAGAAATATAACAAAGCTGTATCTCTAAGTATAAATCCAAAAAATTCAAATATATAGTCAAGAAAAAAATCAGAAGTCATTTTGAGAACATGCATAGAATTTTAAAATACCCTCTAGAATGTTATAGTGTCGACTTAACATATTTTCTTTTCTTTCTTTTTTTTTTTAAAAGAAAGAAGGACAGTGAGAGAGAGAGAGAGAGACAGAGAGAATCAATTTTTATTGAGTTTTTTCACATGGCTTTCATTGCTCTGACACTTAGTTGTGTACGTGGGTTGCTGGGGTTTGAACCCGTGTCCTTGCGCATGCCAGGCAAGCGCCGTTACCACTGAGCCACTGCTCCAGCCCCGACTTAACATATTTTCAACAAATTCACAGAAAAGTTTCTAAAAGCTCTTATTTAAATGCAAAATATATGTTTTGAGCAATCATGAACTCACTTGTTTTAACTGACTCCGCCTTTTTGACAGAAGCATAATATTTTCATTAAGCGAATCCCATTCTTTAGCCTCATAGCACATCTTCACCACTGCAACCAATATACGAGATGTAGACACCATATCAGAAGCCTGCAAGAATGAACACACGTTAAGCAAACATAACAACGTTAAATGAAACTAGTGGTAACTGAAATTTTTCACTATGAATTACTCACAGTACGTGTTTGTTTCTCTAAGGAGAGAAGGGTTTCGATGACTTCTTGAAGTCTTCCTTCCTAAAAGAAAAGATAAAAACAAAAAAACATGAAGATAACAAAGAAAAACATCACCACCAACACAAACCAAATATCTTTTTTTTTTTTTTAAAGAGGACAGTGAGAGAGAGAGAGAGACAGAGAGAATCAATTTTTATTGAGTTTTTCACATGGCTTTCGTTGCTCCGACACTTAGTTTTGTCTGTGGGTGCTGGGGTTTGAACCTGTATACTTGCGCATGCCAGGCAAGCGCCGTTAACTGCCAAGCTACTGCTCCAGCCCCATAGCACCTTCTTTAACACTCAACCCTACTGACTTTCTGCTTTGTAATTACCCCACATTATGCTCTATTTTTCTTTTCTTTCTTTCTTTTTTTTTTTTTTTTAAGAGAGACAGGGACAGTGATAGAGAAAATCAATTTTATTTAGTTTTTTGTGTGGCCCTTGTTGTGACGACACTTAGTTGTGTATGCAGTGCTGGGGTTTGAACCTGTGTCCTTGTGCATGCCAGGCAAGTGCCCTAACTGCTAAGCCACCACTCCAGTCCCAAATTATACTCTATTTTGATGTTTACTGTTTTAGCGATCTCGCTGTTCAGCACGCTAACATATCACCATACCAACCACATAACGTTGCTTCCGTATACTATGGTATATATCCTTTTATGCTTTTTCAGGGGGCAGGGGGAGCCAGGGCTGGGGATTGAATTCAGGAAAGCTCTAACCACTTAGCTACATCCCCAGCCCTTTTTTAATTTTTATTTTGACACAGGGTCTAACTTGCTGAGCCTGGTTTTGAATTTGGGACTCTCCTGCTTCAGCCTCCCAAGTCACTGGCCAACCTTTTATCAGAATTATGAATGTACATATCTTACCTACTTAATGGTCTGTCAGTTCCATTAGGGCTTGTTCCTTGTTTAAGTTGCTTCCCTTGTACCAATTTGTATATAGTATGTGTTGGCTCAATGGATGGATGCTGAGCTGGACTATTCAGTTGATCTGGACGGTTTATAACTTTTTGATTTTTAATATCACATAGGGAGGATGTAACAAATTATGAGGCTGTCAATTTAGTGCTATTTAAGGGGCACCATCAACAAGTTCATTAAATGCAATGTCCAATTCTCAAACCATCCCACTTTTTTCTCCCAATTTTGAATATGCAATCCTATGGTTAAACATCTTCCTTATTCCTGTCTATTCACATAGCTACTGAAATTCCACTTCCTTGATGCTGCCTTTCAACTCAGAGGGAACAAAAAAGGAATAGCCATCCAAAACCAACTTGCTAGAACATGTGGTTTCTGTGACTCATTCTTCTCACTAAAATAATCTTTGTAAATCAGGCAAATGACTAATGAGTTTGTTCAACATCAATGCATTTTGTGTATCTGTAAGTTGTACATGTTTGCCGCCTCTAACTCCTAAATGGATCCAGTCTGTTAATGATTCGTTAAACAATCTAAATTAGAAAAGGGATAATAACAAGTGACCACAAACAGTTGAAACTTAAAAGTCAATCTAACACAATCAGGAAACTAACATTTTACCTCCTCCTTATTGTTAATATTAACCTTGAGAAGTGGCTTTGTGTGACCAAAAGAAATGAAAAGCCATCAAAGGGAAGGGCACCAAAGGGTCTGGTGTTCAACTTAAGAGTGGAAGACACTGTGGGAAGGGGAAGGGAGGGATAAGGGTGGGTAATTGGGGGGCACTCCTGAGGGTAATTGTAATATCCAGAATCTATACACATTTTATATTATTTTGTTAAAAACTTGTATGGTTGTTCAAAAATTAAAAAAAAAAAAAAGAATGGAAGTAGTCGCCAGACAACCATGCCAAATGTAACACAATCAACAGGAGAGTAGGAGGGGCTGGAGCAGTGGCTTGGCAGTTGAATGCTTGCCTGGCCTGGGTTCGAATCCCCGCAACACATACACAACTAAGTATCAGAAAAACAAAGGCCAGATGGAAATATATAAGTTGATTCTCTTTCCTCTCTTTAAGAAAAAAAAAAAAAAAAAAAAAAGAGTGTGTGGAAACTGTAATAAGAGCTGCTAAGGGGCTGGAGC